>JAGDQP010059706.1:0-12331 GCA_022664845.1 Lepisma saccharinum | reverse complement strand
TATTTCACATTAGTTTCAATAAGATACAACAAACGGTCTAGTAAACGTCCAAATGTGTGTTAGTTCAATATATAATTATGTCATAAGGCGACATTCTGCCATCAGCATTATTCCTAAAACAAACAACTAAAGTCTTCACATATGTATTTATCAGTCAGCATTAGTCAAATGTTTCAATACCCGTCCAAGTATTATCTTCAGTAACCATCACCACTATACCACAACACCTTAATGTTAAACTTTAAACATTGGATCTATCGCAAGGTAACAAAATCTAACAGTTGGAGCAAGTTAAACTTTAAACATTGGATCTGCTGCAATGTCATTCTTTTCTTTCAACACAAGTCAGCAAAATAGTTAAATTCATGTCAGTTAGTTAATTGTTAATCAAACTAATGTAATTACTAAATATATTTATTTGTGTTCTTCATGTTCCAATATAAAAAATTATAACTCATTGCAGAAAAACTTAAACGAATTTTCAATGGTTATCTTGTGTTGTCTGGTAAAGGGGTCGTGGAAAGAAGCCAAATAATTTTTTTTCCGTTTTTTCAAAACTAATTAATCTTTATGTGTTTTCTTTCTCTTCTTTCAAGGAAAGGGGAAAACATGGCTTGCGGCATTCCGTTATACATTTTTCTGTGCCTAGCCGGGTAGGGGGTGAGAAGCAAGGGTTGTGAGTAGCAAAAACAATTAGCGAGCTGTCAACTCCGAGAGTAAATTTGTGAAAAACAAGAATAATTAATGATTAAAATATGCAAATGGTTATGCAGGGCTGTTGTGTCCCTACTATCATCATCAAATATACAACAGTGAAAGTTTGTACGTCTGTCTGTCCATCTTAATGTCACTTGTAAACATCTACATATGTCCATTGATTTCCGACAATTTTTTCATACGTTTTCCCTAAGCAATGAAGCCAGTCGTTGAGGTATTCCGATCATGAGAGTTGTCAGTGTTGGCAACCTATTTAATACAATTAAGCTTTCAAAACGTATCGGCATTGATTTACACCAATTTTGCATACATATGCATTAAGTGCTGTGACAAATCATGCGCCGCAGTTTTCGTTGTTGCTAATCATATTTAAAAATTTAATATTTCAAATTACTCCCTTACCGTTGGACGAATCCTCACCACATTTGGCATTTACGTGCAGCGACACGTTGTAGATATACTACGGGCGCCGCAGATATCAGTGTTTCCAGACAATTTAAAAAATCTATTTTTTACACTACTTTCATACCGCTGTACGTATCCGCGCTGATTCACACCAAATTTTGCAATTTGCATATCAGTGGTTCTTGCAAACTACACCCTGGCCAACTATCTTCTAATATCCTCTTCCCGTCCATATCCTGGCCTGACCCTCAGATAATTAAAGACCAAAATCAAAAATGAAATTCAGAAAAATATGCCAAAAACTTCTACAGGTGCAGCGATGAGGGTCAGGTATTCATGGCTGTGGTTGAGAAAAACGACCAGGGAGGAAATAATTTTTGGGAAAGATGGTTTATATAATATTATCTTCATCAATTTATTTATTATTAAGTATCCTTCAGAACAGTTTTAAGTTGATTTATTAGAAGGGAAAAGTAGAGAATATATTTTTTTCTGAATGTTAATCTAATCTCTTTCAAGCTTTTACGTAGAGCATATATACTCCTCATTTTTAAAAAAACAAAAATCCTTTCTCACCGCACTTTTGTAAATATCACTTTATATAGCAGCTTTCGATGTCTTTAGAAGGTTATATCTAAAAAGTGAATAGTTATTCACTTCTTCTACACAACCACTTCCTGTACCAAACTTGTTCTTCGCCACTATTAGCTTTCATCTATTTTGCAACGCAATCTACAAACACTGCGAACAACCAAGCGGCCGTGGATCAGTTTGTTTAGCATTCGTGCGGGCCTGGGATCGATCCCAGCGGCTCACAGTCTTCACTGAGGTGTTCCAGAGATTTTTCTCAGTCATACCAAGCAAATGCTGGGATGGCACCTGAAAAATAGGCCCTGGCCGTTTACCTTCCAACATTCTCAGCCGGATCCTGTCCCGGCCTGAACCTCGGGTGCGTAAAGGCCTTAAAATAGATTCAATTACAATACCTGCCAACAGTATCACTTGTTACTCTGTCTATTGCAGGAATCTACAAGAAATGATTGAAAGACGTAAGAAAAATGGAGCAGTGGGGACACGGTCATCGCAAATGTCTTTTAGCACCGTTTCACCTGCGTAGTTGAAACATAAGATAATAACTATGGTCTGGACTCGGCCTAATAACTATACACAGGTCAGGGATTTCTCCATGATTTTCAGTTTTGGGGCTGTAACGTCAAAACCGGGAGGATGTAAGTGGAGTTCTGAGCATTTTCTATCGAGTTTAGAAGTAAAAATTATAGTTTGGGGTGTGCACGAGAATTTACCGGAATAGGGTCTGACAGAATCAATTATGGAGATACACATTCAAAAACATGAACAACTCTGTGATATAGAAACTATGAGTACTTATCCTTCCCTCCTTCAATTGTTCCACCTCCAGTTCACTGCCCATGTTGACTGACATCTTTCGTATCAAAATGCTCGATTAATTTCCGACAATGAGTGGGCAGAGCGGCTAAGGGATTCAGAAGTACAACAATTTACAATTAGAGATAAAATGGACGTTATTTCCTCTCGTGAAAACCATAATCAGAAAATTTTCATCTCAATTAATTTGCAAGTACAATAAAAAAAATATATTATCTCCAGTTCATGGCTGGCTCTATATCTTGAGTTAAATTAGAAAATCATCGAGTATATGGTAATTCGAAACTTGGTCTAAACTTTGCATACCGAGCTTCACTGCTCAACACACAAACCCCACACAGCATCTAGCTCTTCGTAACGATACTTAGGTGATTGAGTAGTATCGAAAAAAATAGACTCCAGAACAAACATTTAACATCGATCATCCACTTCTGGTCTAAACCAATATGGACCAAATTTTCAGTTCTTACTTTTTCTGCGCTTGTTATGACCGTGCTCTCCTTTCCTGATTTATTTCTTAACTCTTGAATTATGCACGTACCTAACTGTTCGTGTAATATTGCATGATGTTAATAATAAGATTTGTAACAAACGAAACTTAATTAAAAAGCGGAACGCACAGTGATAACAAGCAAAGAAGGTGAGTTAAAGCTGATAAATTAGTCCATATTGCTTTAGACTGTAAGTGGACGATCGAAATTAACTATTCCCTCGGCTCCGTGGCTCAACGCTGTAGATCACCCCCGCCATCTTGGTAAGCACCTTCCATTGATTTACACGGAAATTGTTTTACTACTTTTCTGCCTCTCGGAAGTAGAATATTTAAGTTCTGCTTTCACAAAATTTGTCTTGGTGGTTATTTTGACCCTTGTATAGTTTTAGTTTGTGAAGTTTCTTCAAATATATAAGTATAATGTATTATTAATAATTTGCTATATAAATCACAATATGTTAACTGGCAATTATACTGTTCCTGTGTAAAATATTGAATTTCTATAAAGTAGCATGAGTAAAACAGAACATGACGATAAACTGGGCGAAAACAGAAGTTAAAACTATACTCCTGAAAAGTACAAGACGAGTAAAACAATTCCCATGTTAATCAATGGAAAGTGCGTACCAAGATGGCGGGGGTGATCTACAGCCTTAATATATCTACTAAAGTTTTAATGAGACCGATCAGCCCACTATCACTTTTAGGTAAAAGTACACAGACAGATCAGGCCGGCATTAAAGCTATAACTTCAGAAGACTTATACATAGTCCAATAAAGGTCAGACCAAACCGATTTTAAAGAATAATTTACATTATCTTTCTCTCATTTGATTACTAACAGAAAATGATTTGCAATTTTCATCTCAAGCTACTTTTTTACATTGGTCTCTGTTGCTATTAATTTGGAAATAAAATTTTTACTCAAGACAATCCATCTACTGACTAAAACTGAGTGGTCATAGCTGACTGGTGTTGGTTTGGTAGTAGAATTATTAGTGTTTGCTTAGCATTCGGGACGTCCAATACCTGGATGGTATACTCAAATTATGCCCTGGCCCACTCCTTCTCGCATGGCACCATATATGACCAGGAAAAATGTTTCACATATGGAGCTTAAGAAAATGCCTTTAGCCTTAGTGTCTATTTTTCAGTCTTGATTTCTGAAACAAAAATCTTTGATTTATCAGCTTCATTCTGATACAAGAAAGACAAGACTTATAAGCGAAAGAGTAAATTAAGCAAAACAGACCAATAGTGTTTTTACAATTTATTGTTTCTTTTGGAAAGATATAATACAAGTCAATAAAATAATTATTTATGTGAGCAATTAAATACAACATAATTATATTTTAGCACAAACGTGTTAAACTATAGTACAATGAAGTAAATACACATTATCCTTACAGTATGTCTAATGTTGGTCGAGTAGTGATTAAGACTATTCCAAGCATGCTCCATGGTGCTTCCTCTTCAAATCTGTAATTCAAAATAAAGTATTACAAGACAGAGTAAATTTACACTGACAGGTTTAAACTTTTAGATGTAGAACAATAATTTAAGTTGAAGTTCATTGAGCTCAGCTGTCCGTATAATCAATTAAAGCGTTCATAACATCTCGTCTAATTCTCCTACATAAAAAACTCTCAGTAAAGTCTGAATGAACGACACGACAAAATTTCTAAACCACAACTGAAGTACTGATTAAAAGGAACGGCAATTTATTAAACTACCTAAAATACTAATTGTAACGGACGAAGTTAATAATTAAATAAAATTTTAGTAATTCTTTTATGTATATGAAAAAAAAAACGTATATTTAAAGGGTGGGACTCAGTTCTGTCAATGACACTGCGGAAGAGCTGATAAGGAAATAAATTATTTGATTTTCTTCTACGCTCGAGCGTCAAAATTTCAAATTCCTGGCCAAGTAAATTAGCAGTTCAAGGTAGTTGTAGGACAAAATTTTTATTATTATTATTATTATTAATTGTATGTGATACCTAAGACACTTTGTAAAAGTTGTTTCAGTTTGTATCTAAGGACATTGAACTTCGAAATTACAGATGCATATTGTTTTTTAGGGTGCAGATAACTGTTATATCACGTGATTACTGCAATTTTATCCTCCAAGTCCGTGCCTAACCTATACTAATTAAGATATTACAGTATGTTCGTTCTGTACTAGAATATCAATAATAATAACAATATTTTCATTACTGAGAAACAACAACGTTCATGATTTAAATTTTCAATGGCAAATATGCAGCGTGTAGTAATATTATTATTGTTCACATTACTTGAAACATGTGCCTGCAATTTCAAACTTTTTGATATCAAACCTTATCAGATAGAAATGTAAGAATATATTCGACTGCATACTGTTTATTGTAGCGAGTGTTTGATAAAAGAATTTGTAATTAGTATGTTCGAAACTAATTTTCCGTTGGTGTTTGCATGCTGCGAGAGTTTCTTGTAACAAGATTTTGTCTCCAATTCTTCTTATTCAGATCTTTTTTTCTTTATTCGCTAATAGCTCATTCGTTTCCCTACATCGGTCACCATTCCCATTCTCCACCATTTTGCTCCCTTTCCTTTAATCTTACGTTTAATGGTTGTTTCCTGTAGGTAGCGACTCATCCATTTTATTTATGTTTCATCTATGACTCTCCCGAAACATCTATTTTCTATTATTCTTCTCAATATTTCTTCATTTCTTATTCTATTAATCTATTTGAACTTTTTCATCCTATTTAACAGCCACTTTTAAGACATTCCAGTCACTTTTCTTCCTCCTCGTTATTGTCCACCGCTCTCCAACGTACAATACCACACTCCACACAAACACTTAAATTTTTCGTCAGTTTCTTTCGAATCTTCTCTGCTTTTATCAGTCCCCTCTTACCTTCTTAGATTCTCCTTCAGTCATAGTAATTCGTTCAATTCCTCATTGCAGCTGCCAATCCATGTCACTAGGCTACTCAAGTACTTCAATGATTCTTGCTGGTCTAGTTTCTTTTCCATCAGCAAAACATTCACCCTTTTTATCTTCTTTTCAACCTACATAACCACCTTACTAACAAAGATAGAATTTTCCTTCGACATTTTCTGCAGCATGATCAGTATATGAACGGGTTACGGTTTGCCTCTCGAGGTTGTATTACTGTTCAGAGACTCCTTATACTGCTGTGTGTATCAACATAAACTCCTTACGAAATATTCACTGTGTTGGGACTACAGAATAACGACTTTCAAAATACATTTATGCAACAAAAGCACGGCGTCTCTTGTTCTATTGCTCTATCTGAACTGAAATACAGTTACGTTGGCCAACTGTCCCTTCTCCAATTTATCTACAAAAAAGAGCAGAAATAAATGCTATTCTAAAACAACCTGCTTGGCTTTCCGGTTATTGCACTGTCGAAAGTGCTCATTATAATACGTTGGATTTGGTTGGCTAGTTTGAAATTTGAATAGTTCTGTAGCACCGTGCATGAATCCCATTACCCTCACTGAAGTTGCTCTGAGAAAATCAAAGCTTTTTATATGGACGTCCATAAGAATAGCAATATGCGGTTTTTTCTTTGTTTCTCGGAAGTTATTGCTTATCAAGTAGCACGATTTGAGGGACGGCGTATGACATTCATGAATTTATTTACTTCCTACTAAATTTGAGGGATACGGAATTCATACACAGTGGCACAGATTTTAAAATAAAAATCTACAACATCTAGAAGAAAGCAATGCGTAAAAAGTGAATATTTGTATTAATATTCAAATCAATTTAACTAAATGAACGAAAAACAGTTTCATGATGTATTGAAATTATCCTCGAGATTTGCTTCTTCAAGAGAGGAAATTTGTCTTCTTTCTTTCATGGTCTCTTAAAACCTTTCAATCAATGAAGGTCAATAATCCGAAGGATGGAACAATATAAGACGTCGTCTATATGTGGAAATGGATTTTCTGACCTTGGAAAGTGCTGTATACATACGTGAAAATATACAACCGATGTTACGAGGGTGATTCAAATGAAAACCTTAAATACTTTATCAGGCCATGTATTGAACAAAGAAGCAGTTGGAAAGAACAGCTACAGTACATTTCTACGTAGTACTCATGCCTGTGCAATAAAAGTGTTCTCCCGGTTGAAAAGTGTATGAACGACTCGAGAAAAATGTCTTTTGGCGTTTTGTGTAGTCACTCATCCACCGCTTGCTGTACCTCTTCGTCGGACTTGTCCCGTTACGAAACTTCCTGCTCGATTTGTATAGTTTCTACAGAGACAAACAAACATCATCATACTGTTATTTTACTCCAATTAATTTTGACGAATTTTATCGCTTTAATACACGAAGCAAATAATGGACTGCTGCTCCACTTTAGAAGTAGAACCCCCTCCTTGACTCTATTGCTATGCCCTTGCGTAGGGTGCCTGATTCGTGCTGTCATTTCTCGGTAACGTGCCATACAACAGCTCCTTCTGGTTCCAACTTACAGGACAATCGAACAATGTTTGAATTTTTATTGTACTTTAAGGTTTTAATTTGAATCACCCTTGTAATATTGTTGATGTCAAAATTCCTTTATTTAAACAGTCGAAGAAGACACTGTTGTATCTGCTTTGACAATCAAATATTCACAAAATCATTTAGTACAGCCAACATGAACGTGAATAAAAGGAGAAAAGCTGTACAAATTCTTAGGTTTCTTACCTGCATTATTGGTCTCAGCTTCACACAAAAGAGCCATTGCATTGAAATATGTAACACCATCCGTTCCACAAACAGGACTTGGATAGGAATACAAACTATTACCTTTTCGTAGCACCTTACACGGTGTGTTTTCGTCAGAACAAGCTTCTTCGTATGACCTGACAATTACTGTAAAAAGAATATTTGCTCTATAATACATGTTTTTAATATACATACCAATTCATTTTTCTTGTTATATAGGGTACTAATTTAGAAGATACGGTAAATATCGTCGGCTAGCTGATTTAATGACTATCTCAATTCTCACTGTTTTAAACACACGGAAATTAATGGTTTTACTTAATTTCACTGAATCAAATTCACATTGGCTATATTTTATTAATTTTGCACGCTTTTTATTATCTTACTCTGTAATCATGTTTCGTTATCTTTCGCTCTTGCTTACATTATCATAAAATGAAAATATCCAACAGTACCCACGCTTTTATTTTCCGATTCATAAATTTATTATTGTTTACCTTTTAGTCCATTTCTCTTTGCTTAAAAAACATGTTTTTTAAATCTTTGTTGTTTTTTTTATTTTTTTTATTTTATTTACCGTAATGTTATTGCAAAGTATGGACAAAGCAAGCAGTTATAGCCCAAGCCTGTCACATCGTATATAAGGGATAATGTCCCATGGCGATCACTCTTGTGGGAAAGTATTGCATTACAAGCTTACAATCACGGGCTTTTCTAAAGTTATCATCCCGATAAATTCATGATGAAACGCAGAAGAACCCTGGAAAGCCACAGTCACGTTAGCTCAGAGTGAATCAAAAAATGGGCCTCACAATACCAACTAGAAGCCGTTGACATTACCGGCTTAATCAGGGAGCTAAGTTTATTGGGTTTTGAGTTGCGAGATATTTGGGAAAGTATGAGGAGAATCGCATATGACTTTAATATGTGAATAATTTAAATTCATACACAAAAATTCTACTTCGTTATGACAGCCAGCGATATATTTTAATTTGCATCAGCAAAATATTTTTTGGTTTTACATTGCATTACAACTTTTACACTTTTATGTTCAGTTTATAATTAAGTAATTATTTAAAATGGAGGATAATGATATACATGGTGTTTCAAAATAACACCGACAAAACTATCTGACGAGATTTCTGATGTGAAAATAAGAAAGAAGTATGGACCATCGAGCGTACACAAATGGTTCGTTTCGGCGCTATAGGCGGTCTAGAGCGTGAAGAATGGAATCTAGAGATGGATATTTCTAATTCCATTAACAGAAGAAGTGAGGCGGCATAGTTTGTTCTTTAGGATAACAATAAATCAATCTAGTTTCAATGTTTTCATTGATCTTTTTCTATCTTCTCTCTCTTTTCATGACTTCGTCTCTTCATCTTCCTTGTCTTTCTCTGTTACTCATCTATTCTCCCACTCATACTCTTTGTTCTTCTATGACTGTGTGTGTGTTTATTCTATCTCTGAGGATTATAAAACATTAGTTTATTCGTGTCGTGAAGAAAATGGCCTGGTCATTTCAGTCAGCCTGAGTCAAGATAAACAGCCACTCCACAACCTTACGATTGCTAGGCCAACGATATATCAATTGAGTTACGGCCATTCGACCCATCTCAGTCATATTGACCCGGCATTGAGAAGAAATATGTCGAATAACACGACATGTTTACATATTATAGTCGTTGGGTGTGCATATTATTTAAAGATTTTTGGCACCTATGGATCACCCCGAGATAAGGTTGGGTATAAGGAGTAGGTCAAGTCCTAAATTGAAGATACCATCCCAATACATGCCTGATGTGACTGACGAAAACACTGGGAAAATCTAAGTCAGGACAATCAGCCGCTTGAACAGAACCCAGGACCTCCCGAAACTGAAATCAGCGCTCTACCAAGTAAGGTACGGCCGCTTGGAACAAAACATACTTGTATCGATGTTTATTTGTCTGGAAAGAGAAAGATCTTCATTTATCTAAGATAATCTCCATTTCATGCTCAAAGATCCAGTATTTTATCTGTATATTTTGAATATATATAGGTAAAAATTGTATTTACTATAACTGGGCACGCAACATATTATGTGCATTTTGCTACTAACAGCTTCTTTGAAAATGATAAACGTAAATAACAACATATTATTAGAAATTATAAAGCATGAATATCGAGCTCTATTATTAAATACTAATGGAAAAAGGCTTATTCTCTTGTCTTTCGTGTATAACGTAAGTGTTATATGGAATACTCGATTCATTAACAAATAAATAATTACCTTACCACCATAGGTTTCAAAGTTCATTTTCGTTTCTCCATGTTCGGTAAGGACGTTTTCTACTGGTTAATTTAAATTAGACTGTTGGATAAATTTCAACTACTGGCTCACCTAAAATAAGAATATTGTTAGGTTCCCTGTTTTGGTGTTTGAAATGAGACTCTCTTAGGTTTTTTTTTCATTATTTGCTACATACTACAAAAAATAATAAACATCTTTCCAGAACCCAGGACATGTGATAATGTTTTTTCTTCAAGAAAAGAAAATCCCAACCCTTGCTCGTTCACGCACACTCTCTCAGAATTACACACGGCCCACTCTACGTTAGTTGGGTGGTCCTCTAGGCTAAGAGAAAAGTCGTATATAATAAAGTCTGTACATGTAAACATTATATTACTGGTCATAGTACAGTTACAACAGAAAACACATTAGGCTTGAAGTTCTATGCACAAAGATAGAGTAAAAAATAATTAAATTTATTTCAGTTGCTTGATGAGGATGGATGAAGGGGTACAGAGACGTCAAGTTTTCTTGTTTCACAACGCATCGTATCTTCGAAAAAATCGTAACTGGAACGATCATAAGTCGGAGAACATCTGTATAAGTAGCATTTTCAACAAAATTAAAATCTCCTTGTCATTCATTGAGTAGCTCATAAACGGAAAATTACCTTTCGGAACGCACCGAGTGTAGAGAATTATTGACTTTTGCAAGTAAATGTAAATCAAATAACACGTAACTCTTAACTAGCTAACTAGTTCTAAACTATACCTATAATCCAATAAGTCAAAGTGAAAAACAGTTTTTCTAATTCAGAGCTAAACTTTGGTTAAAATGTTCATTCATCTACGTAATATCTTTTTTCTTTTGATGGAAGGCAACGTTTAAAAAAATCACACAATTTTATAGATTCTTCCTCTGAAAGTAAAACGTAAATGATAATATTTGCAGAATTTAGTTTGTTAATAAATAAAGTATAATATTACTTACAGTCTGGATTAGTTTTCGTCTCACATGACAGCTTATCCCAACTGTCGTATGTTTCACCATTGGATGCACAAATGGTACTCTTAAATGAGCTTTCACTATCTGCATTACAAGGATCGTATGGTCCACCTGATTTACCGGTACATCTTTCGTAAGTTACTTCTGAAATTTCAAAATTAAATTTTCTTTTGAAGTTGGTAGCAATAATAACAAGTTATGTTCAAGCTGCTTAACATTCCCATTATAAACGAATAATACTATAGGTTTTTCATCAAGAACAGACAAGGAATAGTATGCAATTACAATATATAATATATTATAATATGCTATAATATTATAATATATTATTATAATACTATAATATACAAACATTATATTATACTGTTTCGATTCTTGAGTCCCTTTTTTGCCCAGAAACACTCGTCTTTACAATACGTATCTAATGTACTGAACGTAGAAGTATAGAAAGTACATACGATTGAATGATCACTGCAGTTTATAACATTTACAAGCGAAATTAATTTGAAAATGAAGTTAGCTATAAGGAAAATATGAAAAAGATAAAATTCTATTCACTAACAGTGAAATTGTGAATAAGAACGTATATCGCTTATAGGATTTATTAAGCAGAACGATTAACATGTTACGCATATAGTCTATGCTAAAATAAAAATATATAAAAAACGATGAGCACGCGCCGTGAACGGTGCATGGGGCATGTGGAGGTAGCACTCCATATATTATCGTCCAAGTTCACGAGATGATGTTGGGTAATCTGTTCCAGATTCGATTGTCTTTATCTCACAAGGTACTAAGGAATACCAAGGATACTCTTGTAATCAATACGATAGAAGGTTGAGTGCACCTCAGAACGCCAGGCATAGGAGAACCGAAAAATAATCTACAGCGTCTCGGCCGAAAATTGAACCCAGGTTACCCGATTCGTAGTTAGACGCGTTAGCACTTGAGTAATATGAGAATTATTATCACGTATAAGGTACATTAAAAAGAAAGAACTCTAACATAATATACACTGAAAGTGAAGTTAGGTATTGAATTAAGTATTAGCCAAAGGACATATTAAAGGAAATCAGAATACAAGATGTAAAAACAGCGTACAAGGAAAAATGAAAATGAAAAATATTGAATGAAGGAAATTTAACATACAGAGAAGAAACCGTATGTGAAATCCAATAAATTAGATCACGTAATAAATAATCTCTCAATCATCTCTTACATTTGTCGCTTCCAAAATGCAAGGGATACAAAAATGACATTTACGAATTAATAAAAAAAAATAAAATAAAACCTAATA
>JAGDQP010059705.1:0-12332 GCA_022664845.1 Lepisma saccharinum | reverse complement strand
ACATTTTGGCTGGCACGCCTTTCCAATCGTTCTGTTGATTTCCTGCAGCTATTCAGTTTAACGTTTGCGGAACAACGCTTTCTAACCGAGATATTTAATCGGTCCATACCTTTCGACACTTCTTACGCTGATACTGTTTGCGGCCCTGTGGGACCTGGGTCTCACATCCTACAGATTTGAGCAACACCGATTTTGATTTCGTTTATTCCGTCGATACCGAACTTTGAATAACAAATGGTGTTCTCATTTGAAAAATCAAAGTTAAGCCCAATGGGGCCCACACAGGGCCGCACGCATTTTGACTGGCACGGGCTTCCGATGGTTCTGTTCATATCCTACAATTTTATCCTACATATCCTACTTTTTACGTTTTCAGAACAACGCATTTTAACCGATATATTTAGCCGTTCCGGAACTTTTCATACGCACTGTATAATCAGTACGCTAATTTGAAGATATTTTTAAAGCGAATTACTGAATAAACGTTGTTACTTACCACTGTTTTCCTCTGACGTATCTTGTTCGGCTGCAACATATTAAAATGAAACATTTGGAAACATGTAAATATAGTTAAAAATGTTGTGAGTTACTAACTTTTACTGTATGTTCAATGCAATTCTCTGTAGCAATGTACACATGGATCCCAAACGCTATCTGATACTAAATACTAAGCAATATGTCGTTGATTTTATTTTAAAATGCACTTTACATTTGCTGGTATCCAATCAACTCAGTAAAATCAGGTATTACTCTGTAGTATTTGTTCATTTATATAATTCGATTGGGATTTTTTTGTGCGCGTTTGCGAAAGATATAGAGGATGGAGTCAATATGATTTTTCTATAGCAATGTTGTAGTTATAGTGCGTAGAAAACTTTCCTACACGATATTATAGTATCTATTGAATGCGCATGGCAAGTTTGAATGTTGTTTCTAGAATAGTTTCCTGTGCAGGTTAAGATCGACGGGAAAGTAAAGGAACAGTATTGTCGTACTTCAAGGAAACATCTGCTAAAGAAACACAAACAACAAAGATCTCGGTTAATAAGTTAAGGCAGTTTACGAAGAAAGAAACATCGGATTCTTTGTAGTTAAACAGGGGTAAAGACAACATGTGAAGAGATGTGGAATCCAGTTACAGATGACGAAGCAGATATGCCTGTAAATTTAGAGCAGTTAATACTTTACGATGGCGGAAATGTTCTGTAAAAAAATGTGTCAGACATAGGAATCAAAGTTCTGCCCCATCATAAAAAACTTACTTGCTCCTGAACTAAGAGTCAGAATACTACTTCCTTACTGAAAACTTTGCAAACTCAGAAACGGAAAGGAACTCAGATGACCTGTTTGACGGATGTTCACTTTCTCCAGAGGGATTATTTTACGAATAGTCCCCACGGAGCATATATGAATTCTTAAATTTGACCCACAGAATACGAAAGCATAAAATGTACAAAGATGGTGGTTTTATATTTCCAAAATATAAATAGACTCCAAGTTCCACTTCGAAATTTGAAATTATATTTTCTTCGATCAGAAAAGTATTTTTTTGACAGATGTTTTGACAAAGGGTAATGTCAGTCATCCAATATAGTGAATTGATCGTAGTACGTAGAATTGTAATCTTCGGAGATTGTTGTGTGCTTTGGTATTTATCTAAGATGAACGACGGGAGATAGGGCACATCATGCGATCATGCTGCATTGCAATTGCATTTTATTTAAGGCCTTTCGGCAACATTTGGCTCAGGCCGAATGGATGAGAATTGGAGAATTGGCTGAATAAAGTAAATTTAAAGGAAGGTGTCCCAGTCTCCGAGAAAACCAACGCACAAAGTATTTGTGCACCATAAAGCCCATATGATATGAGTATAAATTTAAACAAGAACCCCACACCCAGATAAAAAAGTTATATCACTAAAACACCGCTATAATTGTGTTTCAAGACAATTTCCAGTCACACTGCGCCCGAATTATACCAGATGTTCATTGGACATACAAATACTTATTTTGTGCTGATATTTATACATTAACCTTAAACAAAATTGACAATATGTATAGATCCAGTATTACCGTTAACTTTCCGTGGTAAATTGCCAATCAGGAAATGAAGTAAATTCTTTACCTAAATTCCTGTTTCTGGGTCAAATTGTCACCCTCAACAAGCCAGGCATACAGAGATACATTTACAGTTTGAAGAAAATATGTTTCAAATTGCATGTCGTCTATATAAAAAAAAACTAAACTATGGTTACAATTTCGTCTTGTGGTGTTCTGTAGTAAATACTATAGGAAATGAACAACTTGATCCAATCGTATAATTGAACTGTTAACGTATTAATGATTGATTTCTTATAGAGTTTTGTAAAAAAATATATCTTTATGCGCCAGTTGGTTATAGACATGCTTATGTATCTACTGTTAGAAACCATATTCAAAATGCTATAATTAAAATAGCGGATTGAAACATTTAATTAAAAAAGAAAACTTGACATACATTACCTTTCAAAAATCTGATATTAATATATGTTGCATTACATTATTGATATATATTCCCATCTATCAATCAGTTTAATGATAAAACATAAATTCGTTTTCGAACTGCAGTATGAATGTTTAAACTATAGATTATTATATATTCGCGTGACTATAAATTACGTATATTAAGTGCTTAAAATCCTTTAGTGAAAATATAAAACATTTTTTTTTTTAATTTTTGTGATTGTTCAGAGGTAAATAACTGGAATAGAAATAACTTTTTTTTCGGTTTCAGTATCCGAGTACTAGTTTGCAACTACGTAGTCGAATAATCTTAAGCATTACGTTCTGTGAAAGAAACTTGCGAATTTCACTAATAAAAACTTTCAGTGTTGAGGCATTTTTTGTATGTAAATACCAAGTAAGCTTTATTTGCAGGAGAAAGAAATGAAGGAGTAATCACGTCAGATATTAGCTAACATATAAATTGATGGATCTATTTTTTTCATTTCCTTTGTATGGGTTAACAATGTGTGCATTTATTTTTTCAACTGTGAAACACGTTTTCTGTACCATATGCCAGGTTAATGATTTTGTTTCATGTTTTTCACATATGTTGTTAAACATGTTGCTATTTCTATGTTTTATTTGCTTGCAAAGTATGACCCACAGGCAAAATAAAAAGCTCGTTTCTTTCATACTTTCTTCAGTCAACCAAGACTTCAAAAACGCGAGTGAACTTCTTTTGAAAATAATCATGTTTAGCTTTTAGTTATTTATGGGTGATAGAAGTTGAAGTCATTCCAAGCCTACATTTGGTCTAATTTTAATGTTTCACTATTGTTTCAACAGCTACTGTTTAGAGAAAATAACATATCTAAATCACTTCAGATGTAGCTTAACCTTCAGTATTAAAACCATCAACACTGTTTCCATTCATTAACAAGTCTATATCTACAAGTCTGAAACAGCAATATCAACATAGACAATACGTTTCTATATATCCCTTCCACTTAAGATAGTAACCATGGTTACATCTAATATGACGCATATTATATGACTGTCATTGCTATTCAGTAACGCAGGCAACAAAGAGTACGGCAATGTTATCAATTAAAGATAGCTGTATAAAATAATGAAGCTAATATTAATACATACCATAATAATTATCTGATTGCATGGCATTTGAAAAACAAAATAAATTAATAACTAACATGTCTTCTATATTATTTATTAAGCGTTCATCACAAACCTCTGGTAGTCTCACAAGGAAATTGTAACAAATATTATTATAGCAAAAACATAGTTAAGGAAAACGAAAACTTTTCCGATAGAAACAAGCAAACAATACTCAGCAATTAGAGTGTTGGTTTCTTTAGTAGATAATGTATAAAATAAAAATAATAACGCAACTTCTAGAGTAAGTGGTAACGGTAATTACCAATGATATGATGACGAGGGTTCTACTCCTCATTATACCTGTCACTATGACTGATATTTTCTATGTTTTTTTGCAGTTCTTTCAGCGTGAATAACAAGTTGCACATATATTATAAGCCCTTGCAGTTCTTCAGAAGTACATCTGCTCGCCTCGCATATATAAATTGCATCGGCTATGTCTATCCATATAATTCAAATATCTTTAAATACTTATCTGTTATTAAACGAAATATATAATCCCTTTTAGATAGCTAGAGCATCTGCTTATTTACAAACATGATGAATCATATTTAAATTATATCTGTTATTTGTATCTGATCAAGATACAAGTAAGATAAGTATACACATAATACTATTAAATATAATATGTCCCTATTGACATATTAGGAGCTTCTATATTTAAATATGCCTGCACATACTTTTGTTGCCAACTTAAAAGTTGGACTGTAATAAAAAATGTATCAAGGAAGGCAATTGCGGTAAGAAAATAGAAACTAGTGGGAGTAAGTTTATTCTATAAAATTCCAATATTAAACAGTTTAACGAAAATCTGAATGTGGTAAAATATATAATACCATAGATTAATAGTATAGATTACTTATTTTTAAAATTATTTCAAAGAAGACTTACCTCTCTGGCATTAACTAATATTTTCTAAAGCGCTTTAATTGTGATATTACTTGTAAATATCATATATACCATTTTAGCTTGCACATACATAACTAAAGTCGAAACAGGAACTTTGGAGAAATAGGTTTCAGTCCACCTGTTTCTGGGTTTCAAATAAAAAACAATTTACTTCTAGGAGACACTGATAATAAACTGAGTAATAATTATTTCACATAAAATTAAGTGACAGATTATTTAAACCAAAAGGGAAACTAAACGAAATACACAAATAAATATAACCCTTCTAATTTTATTAGGTTTAGTCGAACTGGCCCAATATATTTTCCTTGTGTATCTCGTAAACACTGAAACATTAAGGCACCTACACCTGCATCAGTAGTCATTATTTACAGTTATTTCATCCTGAGGAAATAAAAATGTATAGAAGAAACTAAATAAGCTTAATGATTGTTGATAGTAAATAATATAAATTAGCCTTACAATGTGCTTCTGCTAATTGATATGAAATTACACAAATTGTTATTAATTCAAAAGCTGTCATCTGTTAGCTTGTAGGAATAATATATTAAGGAATAACAGTTGAAACAATGGTATGGCGTTTACAACATGAGTTGAATCTACATTAATTTCAAAACGATTTATTAGATTGAAATGAAAGAATTTATTGAAGTAATACACAATGTGTTAACACGAATATTTAGTAAATCTTTCCAGGTTCTTTATAGTATGTGTTTGCTTGAGTTGTTATTAATTCAATTCTCCGTGTATCAAATTTAAAACAGCCTTTAATTGATTACAGATTTGGTTATCATATCTAGATACGAAAACTTTCATAACTGTTGTCTAACTTCTGATATTGGGATTCAAATTCTTACTTACAATTCTTTGGTTTCAAATAGGTGTGTTATTGTTGTGATTCCAATTTATTTATATTGTTGCCTATTTTTTTAACATAAGGGCGAGTTAGTTCATAATTATTGTTTCTTGCCCTTATTAGGTTTTTTCTTTTTCTAATTGCATTTTCAGTGAATTTTGCTGTAACCTGTAACATACTTTATCTAAACGATATTATATTGCTGTACGTTCGGTTTACGTAACAACGAGCGAATACAGCTAGTTATTATATTCCTTAAATTTTGCACTTCTATATCTGCGTTCCTTGTTTCTTAGAATATTGTAAATTTAAGGTCAAGGTACAAAGCCCATTAGTAGTGGACATTATTATTCTCTTCTTCACACCTCTATTTTTCTCTTTACGTACTTAGAGTAATCTTAATTTTATGTTGTATTTTCCATCCATCGCCAAAAGGAAATAAACTAATTATTCATAAGACCAATTTCCGTGTGGAGGAAGGATGTGCACATGCACCTAAGGAAGAAAACAATAGGCCAATATGAGGTAGGCCCAGCATCTGATAATATCAACATTTATTCATCTAGAATAATGTGTAGCATCTAAACGACAAGCTAAAAACTCATGGAAGTGATACCGTTGGTCTTCTGTCATATCTGGAGGTTCATTGTTTTTTTATATCTTTCTAACTCTCCTAGTTTAAAAACTGCATTCAGATTTTGATTGAGTTCTCAAATGCACTCAATTTGATTCAGATTTTGAATAAAAAATAGTAATTATAATATATATAATTAGAAACATATTTGTAGTAAAAATAGGCATTTTTAGGAACACACAAGGTTAATAGTAAAACATGTGTCTGTTGTGTATATAATATAATACAATACTGTTGGCGTCCCCTTTAATAATTCAAATCTAATTGTAATAGGCTAACCGTAGCACTTACATTTGGAGCATTGTTTTTTTGTTTTTAGTAAAAAATATTATTGTTTTTTTTTAAGCATTTCCAAGGTTAGAAAATGTCGTAAGATAACTTGATGTTAGTGTCCTGGAGATAATATGATATTTCTATTTGTTCCAGAAAGTTTTTCTCTTTAATTTTGCTTGTACGTTCAAATTAATTGAACAATGATTTTTCATTGTAATATTTCCGTATTTTCCTAAGAGCTTGTCTTATCCATGAGATATCACGGGTGCCACAAAGAGTAATATGAAGTAACGAAAGCACTAAATTATCTGGAGTCACTGTAACATTTTTCAGTTTTCTAAATTAATATACCGACTTCTGATTAATTTTAATTTTCCAAACTTTAACTTTTTATTGTGTTTCTATTTGACTGAATGCTATTGTTTGTTATTGCGCTGTTATCAATAATTTGCATAGACATTTACAATGTCTGACCAAGTGACTTTGTAAAATTAACCTGCAGAATTTCGGCTTATATTTCAAAATATTATACTTTTCTATCAACATTTGTAGTTCTTTTTAATTTGTCAAGGTGACAGTATTACCAAAATTAAGTTTATGGCTCTGGCTTTTCACATGAAGGGTTATCACCAACTCATAACATAGTCATAAGGATAAAAGTACTAGTGTTGTCATTACCCCAAATAGACATATCCAAGATATTTTTTCCATTAAAACAAGTAATACGAACTATTGCTCAATGTAATTTCGGCTATTTTTGCCAGAAGTACCCAAAATATTCAAAGTGGTAGATGAAAATATATTTTCCTTTTGTTTCAGAATATGTATAGATAAAGACTAAAAGTAGCCGATACTATAAGTAGCATACCTGTTGGAAATAGTTAGAATGCAGATGTCAATATTTAAAAAAGTAAATACATCGTGTAGATGCAGACATTGTGTTAAAACAAATATTTTCGTCTTTTCACAAGGTTGAAAGCTACATGCAGATTGGAAAATGGTGAGCTGAGTAGCCGTCCAAAGCAACTATAGATAAGGACATTGCACAGTGAATACGATGATGCATTCGTGAAAATTAGGAACGAAGATGGCAAAGACGATGTGATGGATGCGGAATTTATCTGAATGGGATTAATCAAGTTTATGAAATTTTGAAATTTAAAGAATGTGGACAGTCAAAGCATAACTTAGAACCTTCCTTCGTATTCATATAACATTTGGTCACAAGAAAGATATTTAGTATTTGTCTCGAGGATAAGAATGTAGGTTATGGATACTGTTTATAGTAATATAAAATTGTTGTTAAACTCTTATGGATTTTATAAGTAGTATATCATAAACATATAATTAAAATGGCACTTTAAGTTCCCTAGATACATTTAACACTTCCGTAACATAATTTTAAGGTAAATTAGAATAATGCGTATTATGCAACATCTAGAAGTAATAACTATTTCCCCGATTCATCAATTTCCAGGACACCATACGAAATTGTAAAACAATAATAAAGGAGATTAATAGTAGAGGGGAATTTGTAAACAATTCTCGGAAAATGGCCATTTCTGTCTGAATGTATCAGGTAACCAAGATCTAATAATTTGTTCATTGTCATTACGCAGACAACAAGTTTATCCATCTGATACTCCTCAAAGAGCTAAGGCCTCCTCGAATGGAATGTGTTTGGCACACAATCTCATTAGAGGAAGTTCTACCTGCTTATCGGATTCTTTCCAGAAACAAGATATTTCTTGTTGTTGACTGTTTTGAGAATCAATTCTCTACGAACGGAGGTTTTGTTCATATTATCGTAGGAATGTGAGGCCTTAACATAGGATTTTATACCATAAATACATTTGTACAGAGAACTGAATTATTTTGGGATAGAGCACAAAAACATGCTGTTTTTTTCTGTTAGTGAGCATTTACAAAAATCACAAGTATCTGAGGTCTTCACCTGAATATCTCAGGGAAACTAGGTCTTACAAAGGAATAATGCCTTAACTGACTTCTTACAGACAAATAAGGTTTCTGTATGGTACTTTTCTAACGCGGGAAAACACGATGATTTTTAGGGCAGAAATGGTTTATAAAAAATGACTAAAATTTCCCTCTGATTGTGTTGGAATTGAGAAAAAAATACGTAGAACAAATATTTCAGTCTGATTATCTTTGAAATAAAAACTATATAGCTTGTAGTTTACTGAGTTGACTGTTAATGCACATATACTGATATTGCATGTTTCTTTTCGACTCTCTTCTGGAACGAGACCCTAGAATCTATTAATTGTCATCTTATAAAGTGATTGGATTTCTGTTTAGTATTCTCATAGTTTCAATTTAAATGTGACGGATGTGTAAGGTGCTATTTTCAATAATGATCGTGAAAGGAACAGAACAGTATTGTAGTATTAATTAAGCGCTTGTTCCGGTGTGAGAAATAGCGTGGTAGAATCTGTGTATTTAACTGCAGCAGGTACTTATAAGCCATCGAAAGTATGGTCCTAAACTTAACGGTATACCGATTTATCAGCTTCTAGTGTTTTCCTCCAAGGAAATCCATTCAAGTACGGAATGCAAAACATTAATGTAAGTGTTTTGCACGATGAAAACTGGTGTATTTTGCTAGTTACGTGTAATGTGACATATCTCGTAGTATTTATGGATCAGCAGGATAAAGTTTACAGCGTAAATAAGCGAAGCTATCGTGTGGTACAAACTTGAACAGAACTGGTCCTTAAGGATCAAATTATTAAAAAAAAATAATATAACAATTTGTATCCGCTTCTCTTGTTCCCGGAAGCATCGATTTAAATTATGATGAAGTAGCAACATCATACAACAAGTGAAATAATTTAGTTTATTGGTGTCGGGTGATGTTGCTGCTACCGTATTGTATATTTAACTACCTGTACACTCTTAACTGCCCCTTTAGTCTCACTGACAGTTGCTTTTCTATCATCAAACAAGTCAGTTCTAATAATCAGAATGAAAGCTGACATCTCCTCAAATGTCCTTCTTGTCCTTCCCCCTCCTTTATCTTCACGAAATTTTCGACATCTGATTTTGTTCGCAAGCACTATATCGTGTGGTCCGTTGGTTGCTATATGGTTGTTTTTCATAAATCCATGAAAATGTTCTACTTCCTGATTCCCAATAAGTATTTCTACTTTGGTAGGTCATATTTATTTTACTTTTCTTCCATTACCTGATCCTTTAATAGTGAAGAAGGTAGGGTTTGTTCTACTTTGTTTAGTTAAAAAAAGTATATTAGCATTATCACATTGTCTTCTGCATCACGATATTATGGTCCAGTCACACATATTTTTTTATCCAATATGTTGTTGTTCTGATTGCATTTCGTGTGTCAAGAATGCTTAAGAATCCTCCTTTCTTATATATATATATATATATTTATGATTTGATTCGTCAAGATTGAAGTTATCCTTGCTTCTGGTTTGACTATCTGTTAGTTATCACAACTGCAATATTAGTAATGAACAAACTAATCAATACTATTATTTGATCATCGATATCTCTGTAGGTTTCTTAAGATACGTTAAGGGTTGCAGTTTTATAGGCTACTATTTCTGTCATTATAATTAAAAAAATGTGTCTTTTTCCAGAAGGGTTAATGTTTTAATGGTTTTACTATTTTAATCCGTTTTATTAACTCGCTTTCTTGTCTGTCTGTTCGATAGAAAATATAGTAAAGTAACAGAAAATCAACTCGCTTTATTTTCTGTCTGTTTGTTACAATTTTGGCAACAAACTTCCCTATGAACTAGAGACTTGAAGCTATATACACAGCTCAAAACTGGTTGACAATGGAACATCACATATAATATTTAAAACAAATGTCATATTGGATGCAAATGGCCGCCAAACACATTGTTGTATAGAATACACAGCCTAAACGACTAGAGCAAAAGAAACGAAATGTGGTATATGGGTAGACTATCGCTAATACTTTACGAAAATATTACCAAACGTTTCCAAAGACGCCATATTGGATACAAAATGGAGAACACAAAATTGCATTTTTCACAACGGTTGAGCTAGAGAAATCAAATTTGATATGAAGGTATATGACCGCTTGAAGGTTAAGGAAATGTTACAAAATGCTGAAAGATGACCACGTGAAGGTTAAGAAAATATTACAAAATGCTGAAAGAGTCGCCATCTAGGATTTAAAATGGCTGCCAAATCCATTGTTGTATAGAAGATACATCCTAAGCCGTTGGGGCGAGAGAAGTTAAATTATGGTATGAAGATATATTATCACTAGTAGGTTACGAAAATATTATCAAAGTTCTCCAAAGATGCCATCTTGGATCCAACAGGGCGGACACAAATATTCAATGTCTACACAGTTTAAGCTAGAGATACGAAATCTGACATAAAGGTGTATCGCATATAACAAGTAGTTTAAAAAAAAATACTACATTTTGAAAACGTCGCCATCTTGGATTCAAAATGGCCTCCCACATATCAGTTTTCACGCCATTAGACCTTGAGAAACGAAATATCTTCATGAGTAAGTAATGATAGTATAATAAAACGTTAAAAAGTCGTCATCTTTAATCCAAAATGGCCGCCAGAAACATTTTTCAAACAACTTAATCTACATAACGAAACTCGGTATAAATTTGTATGTCCAAGAGTTGGTTACAAATAATAATGAAAACGATTTTTTTTAAAAAAAAACACGCTTTTTAAAGATGGATTAAACAGTATAAAATAATAAATTGAATTATTTTATGAATCTGAAAATAAAAACGTGGGTACTCTTAGATATTATGATTTCATGATAATGTAAGCAAGATCATCTTCGCTTTTATTTTCCGATTCATAAGATTAATTCAATATATTATTTTTTACTTTTACAGTCAAACTTAAAAAAAAAACGTTTTTTTTTTAATATTTTTTAACTAAAATGCTTTTAGGTTGTGATCAAAATAGCGGTGGTATATTTCTTTTTACATTTACTTTTAATATTAATATAATGTTAATTATTAGATTCCAAGATGGGAGATGCTAACTTTTTAAGTTACAATTTATGCCAGGTAAAATCTAATTTTTCCTGATTAATAACTTTATTTCTTTTGCAAAATACCGTAACTTACAGAGATAAAAGGAAAATATTTATTTATACCTCTGTTATTGTATTTCCACATCAAAGTAGAATCACAAGACCGAGAAATAATTTGAAAAGAGAGAGAGAGAAAAAAACGAAAATTCATGGCAGTTTCGTGGGAGAATCTTTTTCATTGGCTCAATGCTTCATTGGCTCAATGTTTTGTTGTCTATCCTCACGTGGATGATTTGTGAAGCGAAAGGATTCTCCATTGTTGGATGCTATTTTATTCACTCCATATTTTGTTTCATGTTGTAGAATGAAAATGTCAGTTATTGTTCTTTAAAGATTTTGATTTTTTAACAATAGGAATATATACCTAGGTTGAACATATTATTTCAACAATGATTAATCAAGCTCAACATATGTCCCCCCCAACTGCTGGAGTCAAGTATCATCTCAGAGATTTCCTCTGCTCAAAGTGTAATAACAAATTCTTCATTCTAGAAGTCTAGTGTACAGTGCTAAACATTGTTCACCAAATAAATTTCCGTTCACTAAATAAATTTCCTTTGCCATGCAGTTCACCAAATAAATACTATAATTTTGCATTGTATTGAAGATGTTATAAGAAGAATGCATGGCATGTTATGCTCTCGTACGTATTTAGGGGAGGACCCGGAAATTTGAATCCCCCCAAATGGAGATTTTGTGGGTAAATGTAGTATCAGTCGAAATGATATGAACTTTCTTTACATTCCACGCTCAACCATAGTTTGGATCCATAGTTATGCTTCAATATTCATTTCGAAAGTTTTGCAGTTTGCGGCTTCAAGTAAAACACAATGGGTTTTATGTAAAATAATACTTAATGTGTATAAATATCCTAAGAGCTTGTGACAAAATATTGTATTCCAATGTACAAAAGCA
>JAGDQP010059704.1:0-12332 GCA_022664845.1 Lepisma saccharinum | reverse complement strand
CAGTTAGCACCACTGCAATCACCATCCGACTGGCGTGTTTATTGTCTGTGCCCGTGTTTGTTTACATGTTAGTTTGCGGTTTGACCACCTGCATTCGGAACTGAAAAGAGCTTTAACTGCGAATTCTAGAAAGTTTTGGTCCCTGGTAAATGCAAGAAGGCAACACTCACGTATTCCAATAGCGATGAAACACAACGTGGTACTTGCTTCTGGCAAACACAGAGCGGAACTCTTCAATGATTATTTTTTTTACATTTTTTCACTCAACCACCTTTACCTACTCCGCATCTCAGCCAATCTATCCTATGCCTTGACTTCAATTATCACTACTCCTGACAAAACTAAATATTCCTTTGATTCCTTTTCAGACAGCCGATCTCTATTTCCTGATCATATAAATTCAATCTTTCTCTGAATCACTGCTGATTCTCTGTCTTACCCATTATTATTCTTGTTCAACTGATGCTTTTCGGAAGGTGCCTTCCCCAAAACTATGGAAGCAAACCAATGTAACTCCTATTCATAAGTCAGGTGATAAAACTAATGACTCTTCGTATGGGCCTATCTGTCTACTTTCGCCTTTGTCTATAGTCGGTAAAAAAATAATTAAAGACAAACTTTACAAATTTGTTTCTCCATTCGTAAATACTGTTCAACATGACTTACCTAACAACTCTTGTTTAACTAATTTTTCAGTATTGCTCACACATGCGAATAAGGGTATTCAGATAACTCTCAACTTATCGTGGTATACTTGGACCTTTCCAAAGCCTTGGACAAAATAGATATCAATATGCTTCTCTACACATTATCGAACAGGTTTAATAAATATGCGAAGTTTCTTTCCTTACTCAAAGATTATCTTTCTAATCGTGAACAACTTTCTGATCCCCCTTCCAAATATGTTTATGTGTTATCCGTTGTACCACAAAGAAGCGTTATAGGTCAACTATTATTTCTTCTATACATTATGACCTTCCATCTCACATAATTTCACTTTCCAATAATATTTTTCTGTTTGCAAATTATTGCAAGATCTTTAGAAAAGTAACGACCGTTAATGACGCCCTCCTTCTTCAACAGGATATCACTGAAATAGTCGATTTATGTAATACCTGGAATACGATCCTGAATATTTTCAAGTCTTTCACTTTTAGAATCTCGTTGGAAAATAACAAAATTTTGTCTACATACTTTATTCACAATATTCCCATTAAGGAATTGAGACTTCGAAGTGAAATCGCGAAAGTTAGTTTTAGTCTTCAGTCTCTTAATACAAGGTGAGCCAGGTACATCTGACGGAAATCACTTTTCAAGGAAAACTGCATAAGAATTTGCTATTTAACACACCTTCCTTCTATAGAGAATTAATCTGAAGTATTTTTCTCAAAGATTACATTTGGTAAGTGCCCTCTATTACGTTGATCATATTCACGTAATATGTCTGGAAAAGTTGCCGAGCTGATATTTGCGGGCTTCGGAAGGTGGCATCTCTCACACGATTCACGGTTTGTAGTGAACGTACTGAACAAAGATGTTCTGGAGGTTTGCTGTCCCGTACACTGCATTCTTGACGCCGTTTCATAATCCATATCAACAGAGTGTTTCCATTAGGAGCATGACGCCGCCTAAACTGGTGTCCAAAAGCATCTTGTGCAGCTATTACAGACTGCGACATTATAAACATCTCTACGGCAGCAATGTGATGTTGCACAGAGCAGCGCTCCATCTCAAATTAAGTTCATAGCACATTAAAACTAACTCCACGTAATAATGACACGACGTTAAGCGGATGGCTTTAGAATTACATTTTAAAACTGTCAGTTGTTTCTGGCTCACCTGTATGTATCAGAATGCCTTCTTTTCTTGTATGATAGTGTTTCCCGGTGTATGCATAATATAAATTGTTATCAAGTCTAAAGAAGTAGTAAATAATGTAGCTGGTAGTTCAAGATTGGTAGTCCAACTTGTGTATTTGTTAAGTAATATACTGGGAAATGTTAGCTTGACAACGGTTCATTTACGTGCTTGTGCTAAAGTGCTGCTTTTCACAATGTGATCCAATAATTAATGTTGTGTCCAAGTAGCGCATTTTTCAAAATATCGGGTCAGATGCACTGCTTATACTGTTGCTGATTTTTGTTATGTAATTATTGACGGAAAAACAGTAGGCGCGTACAACGGATGCTTCAAAGCTTCCTCTTATACTAACATATAAACAGTCAATTTTTCTTCAGATTCGCTTTGACTGTTTTTAATTTAAGGTAGCGTGTCTTCTCTTAAATGACTTTAAACTACGAAATAAAAATCGTTATCGGGTCACTCCACGATAAATCATCCAACACTGACTGCATCACTATTTTAGAAAATTCTTATCTTTTGTACATGATTCCTACATATCTGAGGACATGAAAACCACTTTTGAAAATTATGTTCTTCCGTTGGTGACCATGTTTCTAACACGGCAGATGGCATTTTTTGCTAGAGTAACTGTGTACGCAAACATGAATATCTCATAAACTAGAAGAACTAGAGAGTAGAATCAGACACCATTGCTTAGCTCCTCACTTGTACTTTACATATTTGGAAGTGTATTTTCCCAAAATGAATATCTTTGTCCTAAAAATTAGGTTAAAATGGGTAACCAATTGTGAATAACTGGAATTTGAACATGAATTTTAATTTAGACCTTTACGCTACTTTGGTTCAAGCCGAATGGATAATTATGGAAGAATTGGTGGAATGAAGAAAGTAAACGGGAGGACACCAAGGAAACTTAAACACACGGTGTTTGTCCACCACAAATATCGTATAGCACTAGTTGAAATCAAACCGGGGTCACCACGCATGAGCACTCTACCACTTTTTCATTAAGGATTTATTTCTATGAAAACTATTCTACTACAATGGTAAACAACAGAGTCAAAAATTACAATTAATTACTGGTCTTAACAATACTATATCTCAACTGCCAAAAGAAAAATCCGAAACATAAGAGAAAAAAAGTTTTAATATCCAAAGCTGGTTCGGGAAAACAAGAGAAATACAAAACTAGTCAACAACACAATATCTTCTAATACATCGCACGAATATAAAATGCATATCTTTTGTATTTATTTTCTTTAGGCAAATTTTCAAATCTCAAATATATCTGCGCCAGATATTGATCTTTTGAATTTATATCTCTTTCCAAGATTAGCATGTACAAAGTGTGCGCAGTCAACCACATATGAAATCTTATTTTAGTATTTGGAAAATATGAAAATTCCGGAAAATCCAATAATGTGTATAATTGCATTTCATTAAGCTGAGTTCTAGTGATAATTTGCACCAGTTGACTGTATTTATTCCACATATATTTGCTTATAACGCATTGGTTAAGTCGGTGCTGCAAAGTGTCATTATTATTACATAATGGGCACACAGGGTCATTCGTGATTCCAATCGAAAACGATTTTGCTTTAGTGGGATATATGCGATATATTACTTGGAAATATAAATTATGTATTTGCGGTTGTACTAGTAACCCTTCAAGAGTTTGCCAAATGATGTTACAAATATCAATGCTTGGGTGTTTGCTTTCACGCTAATTGATAAGGCCTTGTTTTTCTACTAAATAATTATATGTATATCTTTTATACCTCCATTTGGTCCGCTAATATTTTCCCAGCCAAAGCATACGCTACTTCTGTAAACGTATCATTTAAGTGACTGATTCTTATTTTCCATGGGTTAACATTTAATGGCAAATCTAACGATATATCATGAAGTACACTAAGCAACGTTTGTTGTGCAAAAGTATTGTTTTCCGAGCACAACATATTAACAGTGCGATGTAGTCTTAAAGTGTTGCCTTGAAATTAACCTTGATGTTTGAGGTTAAGCCCCCCTCCCCCTTTTGCCAAAGGAAACATTAGGTTAGTTCTAATAGTGCGCATATGATATTTGCGCCATTTTATGTAACATATGTACTTAGATATTTAAGCATATGTATGCTGAGACATTGGAAACAATTGTAAATAGTACGTCCATCTACTTAGTATATAACAGTTTACAAACCTCACCCTAGATATTAACAAGTCAAAACAGTTTTGAAATTTAGTTAAATGGTATACAGTATTACCAATAAGTCGTTTTTCATTATATTTCATAGTATCTTTTATCGTGCGATCAAAATCAATACACAATATGGTAAAATTGGCAACCAGCTGCCCCACCCTACTATATGTCGTCTTAGAATTTTCATGCAAAGGAATAATTTAGTTTTGGTCTGATTTAGTTTGACTCCTGAGTTTATGCCATACTCGGAAATTATGTTTATAATTTTAGTTACTTTTTCATTCTTTACCAGACATCCTGTCATCAATATACCTCATTACTTTAAAATAATGCCCATTACAGGAAATTCCTGTGAGAGATTGCTCAATTTTGGTTACCATCGGAGTTAACAGTAGTAAAAATAATTGGGTACTGTCCGGGTTCCCTTGTTCAATTCCGTTGTACATGTTAATAGTACGTAATTTTCGTTGATTAAGGTGCAATATCAATTGGCGTTGAGTTTGTAGACTATATATGAGATTTACAAACGCAATAGGATAATGATACTGTTAATAAATGACGCAGACTATCAATTTGGACAGAATCAAAAGACTAATGTAAGTCAAAACTAACAAACACGTAATGCTTCGGAAGAACACTCGCTTGATGGATGAATTCACGAATATTTGCTAACATTAGCGCAGCATCTGGAGTTCCTAGAAGGACCCCTTGATTCATATTCAATATTTCAGCTAGAGATCCTTGTAATCTGTTAGAAATTATTTTATATAAAATTTTGGTGTCTCCGTTTAATAATGACAACATTCGATATTTATAAACAGCTTTTCCAGTTGCTTTTTTGGCAATTCGAATGACTTTTATTTCACAAAATTGCTTAGGAATATAGTTACGTGTCCAAATGTCATTATATACTTCAGTAAGAATGAAGATTAAAGTTTTCTGCATTACCAGATCAAATTAAATGGATATCCCGTCCAAACCCGAAGATGACGTGGGTTTTAACACATTTATAGTTTTTTTACTTCTTGGGTTATCATTTGATTAAGATTCTGTATTGTAGTAGGGGAGAATGAAGAAAGTTCGCTGTGCAAAATATTATTATTATTTAATGCAGAATCCGTTTGTTTAAAACAATTATTATATTGCTGATATATCGCGGTGTATATGTTTTTCCCTGTGTGAGTTTTTTCAAGATGATTAACGTATTGGTTGATCATATTTTGTTTACTGCAATTACGCTCTGTAATCACATGTATATTCTTTACGGGTTCAGTAAAGCCAATATATGGCAACTTACTTCGCACTAAGAAACCCGAGTTTATCTTGTTCTGTATTTTACCTAGCAGGTTTTTTTATTTTTATATTTGGATATATACATTTTCTCCCTGCATGGTTCTCATGTGATATTGATTTTGTTAGTTTTAGTAGTATTCATTTTGTTTTTGTTCCACTTTTCTTGTTTAGAGTCAAGCTTTGAGAAATACACCATTCTTTTCTTGAGGTTTAACCACCACTGCGCTTTGTTATTTTAAATTTTTTGTTGATTTTGGGCACGCTGTATCATAGTTAACACTTCACTAATATATTCTGTCTCTTCTAAAATACACGTATTCATATACCACACATAGTCAGTTCGGAAATGTGTTGTTAGGTCGTGACTTATCGTTGATAATACTGCACTTTGATCGGAAATATATTGATGTTCTAATAATATTTTTAAGTTCTCCGTTGTAAACGCGTAGTCAATACGCGACCATCCTGATGCATATACTGGTACGCGTCGTGTAGCGCGAAATATTTATTTTAATGTTAAGAAATCAGCACTCAAGTTTGAATTACTACTTGAGTCTAATACTGAATACGTTGCATTAGCATCCATACCCAATATGACGGGCTTAGGCCATAGCCTTTGAAGTTCCATAGATAAATGGCCTCTGAAAAATGTTTCACTTTGAAGTTTATTTGTGTTCCCAGAGGGAAGATGCGCACAAATGATACCCATACCTTTCACTATACCTGACATAATGCAACCTGTAGTGTGAATGTTTATGTCAGTTAATGTTGTCTTTGCGAATCGCTACTGCAATCGTTTTATTAGGCTTGAATATATGAGATGTATGTAGAATATAGTTTTTGAGGTCAAAGCTAGCTGTAGTAACTTCCTGGAAACAGGCCACGTGCACCGAATTTTGGTTTTAAAAACTATTGAGAACCTGAATTTTAGATGGCAATTGTATGTTGTTGAGATTGAAAGTTACTACGTTAATTGTTGCCATGAGTAGGACCATTACGACGGCAACGTTTATTGTCCTTTGAGTTATTCCAGACATGATTGGCTATAGTTAATTGAATAGAAATGCAGGTACTTACTTGCAGGTAATTATCCGACTCCAGCGAAAGAATATTTGCTTCTGGAATTTGTATTTGTTCTGCTACCAATTTGTGTAAATATAATATATTTACTATTTGTGCTAAATTGCGAAGATTAATATTAAGAGTGTTCTTTCTTACTATCATAGACATTATACTGCACCAACACATTAACTTTCGCGCACACAAAACTGGACTTGCCACAGACAGTAGCTCAAACACCTACATCCTGCCTGTACACTCGCACCCGACGAACTTCGACTACTGAGCTACTGCAGTTCACGTATAGCTATTGTATTTTGATTCTAAATTTAAAGTGTTGAATATAAGCCTGCAATTGTTTACGGCAAATATAAGGCGAAAGTGGATGTGATTCAACCACATCGGTTTTCGCATGCAATCAATATATTAATAGATCTAAATGATGAAGAAAAAGAAGCTTTATATTCAACTCCTTCCCAAGAAAAGTTTGGTTTCAAAATCCATTCTTTTTACAATTCGTTACCAACTTTTCAACCTAATTTTTAGAATAAAGTCACTTCCAAATCCTTAGAAGCTAAACACTTCAATGCATTTCAGGAGGTAAACAATGGTGTTTTATTCATCTCTAGCTCTTTTAGCTTTGGAAATATTCAGGTTTTCGTACATAGAGTCATTTGTTCAAAGACGTCCTTCTCGATATTCGTGGTACCATCAATCATGAGTGATAGCGTTGAAGTCACTATATTTGACGCTTTCGCCGTCATGTGTCCTTATACTTATTACTGCAAATGAGTTGCAAGAGAGGAGGTAACTGTGTCAGGTGAGAAGGATACATTGTTCACGTGTAAAATCTATGATGAATTTTTTGTTTGATCTATAATCAGAATTTGTGAGAAACATAGTACTTTGGTAATCTTGGAGAAAATAATCACTATACTAGAATCATTATTAACTGTAGTAATCGATACCACTGCAGTTTCGAGCAAAGGCTGTACACATATCACGTCCAGTGGCAACTTTGAATGGGGGTGCATCTTGGGGTAGCATGGGCCTGTGAAGCATGTGATCCAGATAAGACAGCCCATTGTTGTCCCATAAAAAATCATTATAAATCAATAAGGGAAGTTACTGTAACCATTGGATTTCTTCCCCTTCAGTTTCAAAGAAATGTGAAAATTAGTAAGTTTGAAACCTCACAAAAGCTGACATTAAAAGAATACATCAACTGTGGCTTTGTGAGGACTGTTTCGGATTTATTGTGTCGAGTGGTGAATGTAGTGTTTGTATTAGCCAATAGTTTCACATACTATAGATTTTATCCGCTGTTCAAACAAGGTCATCTCCTGATTATGCCATCTCATGATATTACTTCTGTAGAAATGTTTAATTAATACTTTGTTAAGGCAAATGGGCTTTGCCAGTTGTGACATATTATAGGTTTCGTCTGCTCTTTCATCTGCAGATAGAACTAGGTAGTCTTATGATAATATTTATGTTATCCTCTTTAGTTAAGACTCTGTTATTTAGAAAGTACAGTATAATAAGAAGGGCCATCTTTGCACGGGGATGCACACATTGGAATTCGATTTAATTGTACAATGAATATACATGATAGCTAAAAGTTGCAGTCGCGCTTTAAAGATAAAATATCGGCGTAGTAAATAGTGCCTTTGATACCTAATTGTATCTGTTTCTTTACTTTCCATATTACAAAATGTCCTTAAGGGAGTCAGCCACTTTTGAACAAGTGACTATAGATGCGCGAATAAAAAATGTCATCCGTCATGTTGGAAATATGGCCACTCTGGGGGAACTAAGCACAGAACATTTTTTTTTAAAGAAAAAAGTGGTTGTTATATCCTCAGACATGTAGGATACATGCATTTTTTTCTAAAATAGTGATGCAACCAGTTTTTCTAAAATTGGATGATTTGTCATGGAATGACCCGACCCTATTATGAATTAAATTGCTGTCTGTGTACTGAGCTGGCCAATCTAAATTTTATTCCTTATAAATTTCAAGCCCACAAGTATGTTTCATTGTTGAAGGATTTGTATTACTTAGTATTATAATATTTTTTGCAGGTAGAGATAGAAAGATACGATTTCTATACACATTAGCGTCGAATGTAATATATGGATAATGCTTTTATCCAAACCAATACAAATTGCTGTACGAAATTCACAACACGGAATGATAAGGAAACGTGAAGCAATATCCCATATTTTTCACAACGACAGTCTTTGAGACTCCATGACTCAGAATACGAGCTTTTTCTTTTTTACAGAACATGAGTCTGCATAAAAATCCGATGTAATAGTGAGAAGAAATAGCAATGTTGACTTTCCATCCCCTTTAGGATGACTAGATCGATTTTCAGCTAAAATACAACATACTCGAAAGCTATGACCTTAAAAGGTGATCCACTTTTTCGCGCATGACTGTGCATGGCGAAATCACATAGAACCTGGATGTATATGAGAGCTCCAAGCCATTTCTCTGCTGTGTTCATTAATTCAAAATATATATATATGATATTGGAAGAAACATTCGCTCAATCGGAGTGATGCCTGTGCCTATAGACTATTGGGTATAAGTCAATATTGGAAATTCCAATATTTATTAACGTGACATTCGAAAAGGCATCCAATATTTACGATTCGTATGTAGCAACAGCTGCCTCCATTCCATCTGCAATCTGATTTATAAAATGACGCTATTTCCTTTCACTAACTGAGAGAACTAGTGAGAACCTTCATTTGTACGTGCTCGACCTCGCGCAAGCCAATTAGCGTTGCCTGGTATCTGTTATACATGAACAAGAGAAGACCAATAACTCCTCTCATCGAGTGTGACTTTTCGTCGCATAATTAAGCCAATGAAGACCGAATAATATTGCATTATTTTGTCAGTTTTTCAAGGTACGCGCAAGGCAATAAGCAACAGACTGTATTCGGTTTAGTAAAGTAATTATTCTTATCTGGACCTTTGAAACAAGATTTTGTGGTACTTTTAATTTTATGTACACTCATATTCATAGAAAACTACAATTAAAATATTTATTTTAAGTCTGAAAAGTTGCGCAATATAAAATATCGAAGGTTTATTCAATGCATAGTTCTATTAAAATTTCACAAGTTCTGTTCGTCACATACGAGGTGTGTCGAGAAAGTAATTGACTCCAAGTTCGATAACTCTTCCCATCTGTTTTAATGGTAGCCAGCGTGTTCCTTATTCACTAGAGCAGCCATATGTTTATGCAGCATCCAAAGTAAAATTTTGCAATAATATGCAGGATATTTCATGAGAAAACCGACACACACACGTGTTCCTCGCGTCTAAACAAGAGGAATGTTGATTTGCACTTTGATGAGAAATGCCTCGATTTCGCAGTGTTGTCGTCGCAGTGAAAATCATTTTGCTAAGTGACTTTGTTAAGCTAAATGAGTTCTATACTTCGAAAGAAAAAGGGCTAAATGATTTACAGTGAGAGGATGAATTTGTAGTGTTCAAATACATACATAAATAAATGGAGGTTGGAATTATAGGAAATAGTAGCTTCTTCCCCTAGGAGAATAGTTGTACTGTACGCCTAATAGTTAGATAACCAACATGACAGTACAAAAATGCGCGAAAACATAGTGTGCCAGGATATTCCTCCATTTGGAGGAAGAAAGATTTAGTTATTCATCATCAGTTCTAGAACCACGAGAGAGACAGAAATCCCATTCTTGTCTTGTTCAAACACACGCAAACACACAGAGAGAGAGAAAGCATGGAAGGAGACGGAAAAAGAGCGAAAAAAGAGGAGAAAACATGGAAAGAGGGAAAGAAAAAGTGCGAAAGAAATGGAAATAAATGAGCTGTTAACGCTTAAGGATACACAGTCAGCGTCTTTTTAACCTGCCCACTCTCTCTGTCTTGTGTGTTTCTCCCTATATGGGATAAATCTCTTTCAGTAGCAATCGTGCAAATCATTTACAGTGCTTAATTCCTTGAAGAATATAATTGGAAATAAAAGCGTGGAATCAAACCAAGAACCTTGACAATGAGAGTCTCACGCGCTGACCACTTAGCTACACAGACCATAACAAATGTGTTGTTAAATCAGCCATTAAACTCGATACTGTCAGCGAGTTACGCCATATACCCTCTGATTAATCTTACACATTAGCGTATACCTTCTGCTAAGATGCGTATTCCATTTACTTTCGTTTCGTTCATTTATTTAATTAATTTTCCTGCTCCTTTGAGATTACTACGGTCAAATACTTTTAGTTCCACTTGATCGCGAAAAAAATGTTGAGAAGAGGAAAATGATATAGTTACAGCATGTGGATCAGTATATTATTGCTTTCTTTTCACTACAATAATACTTTTTTAGAAATGTGCACAATGTATACAGTCAATTGAGCAGCTATTTTGTGTGCAGGTCTTGAGTTTTATGAGATTTGACTTATGTTTTGAAAAGCAAGGTAGATGACTTTTCGATATATGGAATAAGTCCCAGCACACTATACTGAATAGATGTATAAATGGTAGTAGAACAAGTAAGACTTATGTGTTGAGTCCAGAAGCCAAGGGATACACGTGAGAGATGACGAACAGAAAGAAGTAAGAGGTAATGTTTTATATATAACCCGAAATATATGTGACATAAAACTGTAATATTTTATGCAAAGAAACCTTGGACCTTAACATATTTCGGGTTCTATTATACAAATATTCCCTTGAACGTTTTTATCCATTAATGTCACTTGTATCCTTTGGCTTCAGAGTCGACAACTCGACATAAAATTGTAGCTGAATTTGAACTGATATAGATTGTAGTTGTAGTTGTAGTTATGCAAAAGTCGCAACAATCTTGTTTCTCATTCCCTCAATGTAACAAATTATGCATATTCTTCGTATTGTTGTTAGTGTCTCACTAGAATATAATTAAAATATTGTGCGTTCTCCCTCGTTTTTGTAGAAATTATCTTACCCCTTCCCTATATTTCATGGAAACATGACCTCTGTTTAAAGATTCATAAACTTAGCGTATACCCTGTGAAAATTCTAGGACTACAGCACTGCACGCCCGAATGATATTTCGTAGCATTGTTACGTAACACACGCGTAGTGTAAATACCATAACATGGAACTCCAACCATGGGTAATTGGTTAAGGCGTCGGTTTGTTAAGTGAAAAGAACCGGCCTCAAATCTCGGCGGTTGCGAGTATTTTATCTTTCAAAATATATTTCTATCTCTTCATATTTATTATTAATAATTGCTTTCTTGCATTTTTCGTATATTATCCTAGATTACTGACCATGAGAACGGCGCTTTCACATACGCGTGAGAGCGGGGCGAGAGCGAGTTCTCCCGCGCTCCCAAGCTCTCGCTGATCCTTTCACATCAACGCGGGCATTGCCTGCGCGGGAAATCTCTGCGAACAGGGTTGCTGTGTAACCAGTTTTATTGACGTGGTGGCAATGGACACACGCAAGAAAGTTATTCTTCTCGCTCTTTTTTTAATCGAGATTCTTTGCCTTTCTGATGATATGAGTACGAAGGAAATTACTTTAATTCGTTAGTTCGTTAGTTTATAAAATAATATATAAGTTCCAAACGTGTGGTTTAAATCAATAGCCCGAATACTTGAACTAATGGCTCAGCTCGATAGATGATGATTATTATTATTATTACCCGTTGTCCCTCAGAAAACATCGGCTTGTCGTTGCTTTGTGACAACTTGCTACGGAAAATATATATTTTGCTTATTTGGGATATCGGTCGAAATAGTGGAATCATTCCGAGATTTTTTTTAAAAAAGCTTTTTCTTTCACCTTTTTTTGAAATGGGTCTAAACCAATATTACTTACAACAATCGAAGTAGCAAAAAGATTGACCTTTAATATAGTAGTGTCCCCGGTGGA
>JAGDQP010059703.1:643-12332 GCA_022664845.1 Lepisma saccharinum | reverse complement strand
TCATATACATTTACTGCTCGGAACTTTTAAGGCTGTAATAGAACACTGAAAATACATATCAGCACATTCAAATCTAACGTTGCAATAAATCATATTTTAATCGAAATAAATAAAATCTAAATGTGTAACAACATTAAAAAATTGGTGGAAACAAGTAGTGTACATATTATTTCCTAAAAATAAAAGGAAATTCGAAATGTCCATGACTAAAAGGTTATTTAGAACGGCGGATATAATGTCGTGAAAGTCACATAAATATGTTATAATTTCTCATTTAGGCGTTATTGTTTATACATGAACTCATGCACTCAATTATTAGTAACGTATATAATGTTCTGCAAGGTAGGGAAACACTTCGTGTTGTTTTCGTGAACACAGGTCGGTTTCATTGGTCGTGGATTTTTTGAGGGACTCAGTTCAACTTAGTGTAAGGTGAACTTAAAGGGGTTGATTACTAATTCTAATTTCACTGTCCCTTGCGTGAAGTTAACTTGTACTGTGGAGACTTGGTATGCTATAATACAAGATGTAAATAAGCAATCTATTTGTCCAGGTGTCGTTTCACTTACGAAAATTCCATATATAATAAGAACACCGAAGAATAAAGCAATGCTCAGGACCACAACTTAGATACTAGACTATTAAGATTAGCTGTCAAGGAAATAATTCAACTTCTATGACTTTCTTTAACGTACAATATGTCGTCGGTTAAGAATTATAAGGTTCTATCTAACATTTAAATCCTATGTTAAAACCTTATAATTCTCAACCGGCGATATGTCAATATACCGAACATTGTACACAAAACAGGTAACACAAACTTATAGAGTCTCTAATCTGCTATGAGCCTCCTTTAGATAGCTAATAATTAAATCTACAGTATTTTGGAAAATATCCTCAGGGACAAAGTAAGTTCAGCGTTTATTTTAGCTATTTACACATTAGTCATATTGCTGTTAATAATACTCTCTAACGAACTCAGCTTGGTAACACGTTACATTTTTTTGTCGCACAGAAGGGCACAGTGCGTTATTACATTATTTCATCTGGTCCACCTCTATTGATAAAAGTTCGCAATTTCCCTAACCTTCTCTTCCGTTCGGATAAAATATTAATTAGTTTTATCAAGATTTGTAGGCAAAAGACTAACATTGTCGGAAAGTCTCTGAGACGCACATGCTAATTCTTTGCTTAAATTTGTGACTTCAACATGAGCTTTATTTCTTTAAATGTACGTTTGGTTTCTTAGGCTACATGCAGATGGAAAATGATCAATTTTCACAGACAACGAAACAGTGGTAACACTAACAGTGACATTTCGTTATTCAGTTGAAAAATCATTATTTTTACACATTGCATCCCTTCATTTATTCTGCAGTCGTAAGTTGCCTATTTGATTTGCAAACTATACAAAACAGCAAGTTTTGGACCTACGTTTTCTCTGGATTCATCCGCAAGACATCAAGTTTTACATACATATCATCCGAAGCTTCTATTATTAAATGTTCCGAATTCTTAATAAATATATCAAACTGAGATACCAAACTATTATATTTCACGGTAATCTCGTGTTTCAACCATGAATATGCTTGGTCTACTTCTAGCTCGAAGATAAGGACTTTCTCCTGCAACTCTGTATTGATCGTTTCTGCAGAAGTTAGTACATACAGTGTCTATTTCCCGTGAATTCCTGCTTATATGGGTTGATACCTTGTCGCATAAACTTCAAGCTTCGTCATGTACTTTTGCCATTGGATTCACTATTTTATTCAACAAAGTGTCGAACTTTGAAGTCAATAACTTACTTGTGCTAGTATTATCACTTTGTAACTTAGCATGCAGGTTTTCAAATTTAACATCTAAATCTTTCCTAAGAAGGCAGTTCCAACATCGACTATGTCGGCTAATATACGTATTGATTCACTGAAATTGGCAATGAGAGTTGCAATTTTGTTCTTTCGTGGATAAAAATGGCAAAATACAGTGGACAAATTATATATATAACAGTTAATAGTTATATCTTCATTTAAATTTAAAATTTCGTCTTCTAGCCTTCTAGCGAAGCTGTCACGTTTAGTGGTAAGTTCTTTGCTTAAAGATGAAAAATCTTGTAATACCTTTATACTAAACATTGCAAGAATTGGTATAAATTATGAATCTTGAAACTGAGAGCTTCGAGACGTTGTTCTAACCTATCGCATGGACTATCTGAAGTAATGTTTACTTTCGTCTTTACCTAATTTAGCAGGAATATTAAGAAACTTGTTTGCAAATGCCAATGTTTTTCTTTCCTACAAGCATCCAGAATTCGATCTATTTTGTTAATATTGTAGTACCAATTTCATTATTCAAACAGGCAAACTGATAAGAAAAGCCAACCTAAGCTGTTAGCGAATTACACTCTGCGTGGCTTCAGTTCCAGGTTCCTTCCAGATGTGTCAATAGGTTCATAACGTTGCATCCCAATGGAGTCAGTTCACTCTTTGTTTCAACCCAGATGTGTTCTGTATTGGATTCTGCGCCATGTCTATTGGTAGCTACATCATATTTACATGCATGTGCGATGTATGGAATCGACATCACAATAATATAATACTACTTTACTTAACGTGCTGTTTCCCTTGTCTAATCGCTTCTCCACACATAATCTCATCCATATAATAGCACACAGTGCTAGTAAACTAGCATTTACATAAATATCGCAACTTGATACGTGAAACAGTATGAACAATGCTACCATGAAGATAGTTAACAATGTTTTATATGTAATAAAATTAGTTGCATACAGGCATTGTTAGTGAGATATTGTTTACAGACGTGAAATAATTTTCTGACTGGAAAATTCCAAATCTGGATAATGATAGAAAATCATTTATGCATGCAACAAATATATAAAGCAAAGAGAAAAAAATAATCACTTTTACGAATAACCAGATGCATTCTTGACAACAATACGTTAATAAAATAACTCCATTTAGAATGTGTTCACTGTCCTTCCTCAACATAAAATGAACTTTTCATGTAATCTTCCTCTCAAAAATCCAGGTATCCTGAAATGTAAACTATCATATTGATTTTTAATTGGTTTTGTATTGTTATCTTCTTATTGGCTGAACAATCGTGGTTCACTTTTAAACATTTTGTCTCACGATATTCAATATCTGAAACTGGAAAATAAGGTTGTAAAAATTAGAGAGATAATAAATTTACACAAACCAAATTTGGTGATACAAACACAATGGAGGAATCCCGCAATGCATATGAAATATGTTCGCAAGAATTTTTCAAATGTTGAGGAATTTATTGCTACTTTGATGTGAGTTGGAAATCATATAAAAATAAAGTTTTCCTACTTTTACGACATCCAATAAACGTTCTATCCGTTAAGAAATTAATACATCTTATAGTGCTTTTAGTTAAATTTAAGGGAAATCAATAACTGTATCATTATTGCGCTGTCTACTGTACTAAAACGTTACTTCAACAGTAACTTGTTCACCATCCAAAAGTAAGTACACTTCAATAGTCACAGTTGTTATTATTCCATCATTTTATGCAATATTGCAGGACACCAGACAAAAATATCGAGAATGTTCTTATAATGAATGTTCACATTAGAATCTTCCTTTCATTATTGCGAGACTATCTCACTGGCCGCGAACAACGTGTTGTTCTTTCTGGATCATCTTCTAATTTTGTTCCCGTTCTCTCTGGTGTACCTCAAGGTAGTGTTTGGGCCCGCTCCTTTTCCTTCTATATATGGACGATCTCCCATCTTATCTCTCGTCATCTGAAACCAAAATTCTTCTTTTTGCTGACGACTGCAAATTATTTCGAGAAATCAGATCATTACAGGATGTTGCTGATCTCCAAAATTCCATCTCTGACCTCTTGGACTGGTGTGATGTGTGGAACTTGAAAATAAATCCCTCAAAATCTTCTTTTCTTACTATTTCATTAAAGAGGAATCAAATTCCATCTGCCTATATCATTGATGATAATCCTATTGCTAAAGTTTCTTCTCAAAAGGACCTTGAAGTGGTATTTGACGAAAAACTTCTATTTGCTGATCACGTGACTTCTGTAACTAACAGTTCTATGCGCTTACTTGGTCTTCTCAATAGATTTACAGAAATTAAAGACCTTCATTCACTGAGTATGTTCCACAAAACCTTCATCTCCCCTAAAATTGAATATTGCTCCCCAATTTGGAACATGGCTAGTATTTCTAATCTATCTCATATTGATTCTGTTCTGAACTTTTTTCTTGCTATAGTCAAAAGAAGAATACCACCAGTACGTAGCTTAAGCAAACCAGAGTTATTATCCGTTCTTGGTCTCCACGTACCATCTTCTCGTCGCAAGCTGGCAGATTTGATGTATTTATACAAGATACTTAACGGTAATCTTAGAACTGGAGAGTTGATATCTAAATTTTACTTCCGTGTTCCGTTGCGAATAACCAGAAATAATAACCTCCTTCATTGTACCACGCCTAGGCTAAGTATACTGCAGCGCTCCTTATTCCATAGACTAGTAATTATGTACAATAACCTTGATTCAAATATTGAGATTTTCGGATCTGAAAACACTTTCCATCGAACGCTAAATACAAATATGTGAGTTATTCCTCTTGTGTAGTATAATCGTTATGTTATTTATATTAATTGCTGTGTTATGTGTTGTTTAATATTTAATTTCATGTTATTTAGTTTGTAGTAAAGTTATTTAGTTGTAGTGAAGTTATTTAGTTTGTTGCATTGTTATTTTGTTTCTGTGTAAAATGGCAACTCAAGCTGTATTTGAAACTTAATAATAAATAAATAAATAAATAAATTAGACTTAACTTGACATCTTGATAATCTCATCTCAACCAACAAGGATATGTTTGAATCATTAATTTTGATGATAATTCCCTAGAAGGGAACTTAAAAACTAGCGAAATGCTGACACACACACCTCACATGCATTACAATGGAATGAACAAAAAAAGTGGCAATACACTTGCACGCTCCACAAAAGCCTGTTATTTCATATCCTCGACAAGGTACTATACGTGGTCTAGTGATTAAGCGTGCTGCCTCCTATTCTAGGATCGGATTTTCTTTTTAAGAAAACTAATTTTTTGATTAGAAACAATCAACATAATTAAAATATATATTTCCGCAAGTTGAATGCTGTCAATACTTGTAACTTTAGTTTGGAATTTTACAGTTTTCTTCATTATAATAATTTAACAATAGCAGAATTTTAGCAAATATTAATACTTCCTAAATTAACGAATAAAAGTTACCTACATACAGTATATAAAATCGAGTGTCAGTGTGTTTGTATGTTTGAACATGATACAAATCTACACGCGTATATTGATTTAAAATAACATTTTGCATACGTGTTCCTTGGGTGCAGGTATTTTAAGTCACCAGAAGTGACTGTGTCGCTATCTAATTAATAACAAAGACAAAGACTATAACAATAAAATAAATACACTGTTTCAATTTTTAAGTTAAAACAACAATAAGAAATAAATATATAGTTTAGATCTTCAAATACAAATTTGGATTGTTGCAGACCAAAAATATATAGATGTAATGCTTTAAAGCAGATAAGATGTATGTTATGATAGTAGTTGTAGTAACAGTAATAGTTAGTTGTTTTATTATTAGTAGTAGTTGTAGTAACAGTAATAGTTAGTTGTTTTATTATTATTATTAGTAGTAGTAGTAGTAATGGTTGTTGTAGTACCAGTAGTAGTTGTAGTTGCAGTAGTAGTTGTAGTATTAGTATTTGAAATAGTAGTAGTAGTAGTAGTAGTAGTAGTAATAATAATAATACTACTAGTGTTGCCAACGTATTTTACTTACCCCGCACCAACGGGCGGTTACTTTGGCTAGTAAATAATATAATTTGATGGTACTGTTTTTTTATACTTCCTTAATTATTATTTGTCATATCGCTGTGAATGCTTGTTTGGCACCAGTTTGTGCAATGCACGGTTTAGCAGTGACTACGGTGGAAGGGATAGGAAGTACAAAATCTAAGCTACATCCTGTTCAGGAAAGAATTGCTAAAGCCCATGGCTCTCAATGTGGGTTCTGTACACCTGGCATCGTTATGTCTATGTACACTTTGTTACGAAATGACCCTAAACCAACGATGACCGATCTGGAATCAGCTTTTCAAGGTAAGACAAATTTCATATTAAATATATGCATTTCCTTTACAATGATGTAAAGGACTTTTTTATTCTCGTTAACATTTTGGGGCTACTGAAAGTATATTTCCTCTAAGCTCGTTGTGATAAACCTAGCTTTAATATACAGGAGGATCCTGTTTAAAGTTGTAGTTATTGCGCGGTTTGAGAGCAACTTTTCAAGTTGAATGCTTCTTCTTTCTTATAATGTAGTCTGTTTATAATGTTGTACTGTACTTTATTCGCACTTGCCTTACATCTTAAATTAATACAAAGCTGATTTTATTTCTTGTACTTTGGCTAGCATTTGTATGTATAGTGAAATTAACAAATCAATGTATTAACAACGTAAGTTACAAATTAATATTAGTGACTTACTGTAATGTATTGTGCATCAACATATGAGAAACATTTTATTTTATTGCATTCATTTACAAATAGTTAAATTTTATTATGTGTTTCTTCAGGTAACCTTTGCCGGTGTACGGGCTACAGACCAATAATGGAAGGCTTCAAAACTTTCACCGAAGAATGGCTTCGAAGTAGCGTTAATAGTAATGAGAACGGTTGTTGTCAAAACAGACTAAATGGATGTTGTCAAAATGGTGAAGTAAATGGATATTCTGAGAATGGTACAACTTCTAAGTGCTGTAGAGGTTATTATGAAAATGGAGTTACTATTAACGGTAGTTCTGATGAAGTTAATGACATGGCTTCAGAGTTACATAAACCAAGTGAATTTGCTCCTTACGATTCGTCGCAAGAACCTATTTTCCCACCAGAGCTTCAGGTAATTTTATCATCAATGGTGTTCATTTTGGCGTATAAAAGCATGCGTTTTAGTTCTGCTAGTATCATATCTAAATCTAGAGTTTGGAATTTGACCTGTTTTCGAAGCTTAGTTAAGCATCCTACGTGTACTTTCTTATATCGATTATTTACTTCACATAAATAGTACTGTGTATTGTTCTGAGTACTAATTTTCCTTTGTATATAAGTATCGTTTTATATTGATTTTGTATTGCTTGCTGCACGTTTTGTATTGTGTGTCAAATCTATATTACACCATTGTGTGATTTCTCTTCCGTTAAAGATTTCTCAGCTTTGTATTTATGGCCCTAAGCTAGTTCCGAGTACACTTATACACCATCCCGTATTCGAACATAGAATTGAGTGATTTATGAATCTAACAACGAGTCCGAATGACGAATTGACTTTCGTGTTTGGTCATAATACCAGAAATGAGATTGTTAAAGTTCATATAAGCATTGCATTTACAATGTTCGTTAATATATGTTATGGTCCTTCGGAGTATTCTCGACCAAGCATTTTTCATTTCTTAGGAAACGAAGAATTGACATAATATTTATGCACGTCGTCAAAGTATGTTGTTTCTTCCTTCATTTAATATGTATTTCACCGTACGCATCCCAATACTCTGATAACTGAGGGTGTTCATATGAAACTACTGCGAAGTATCGGGATTGTCCCACTATATGGGGAATTCCAACACTCTATTGAGGCACTTCCGACACCAAATTAAAACACATTTAAACAATGGACAATAATTAATCGGCATTCAGAAACACTACGATGAATTGACATTGCGTGTGAAAATTTCATCTCACAGATTGTCTTAATCATTTCAAAGAGGATAAAATACAAAACAAATATCGCATCCCTAACTTTCCTCGGTACTTCTAAGAACAAAGGTCGAAGAACTCGATCAGAATCAATTCAAATTTCGCTGTATTGATGATAGTTTATGCAGAGTTTCAAAATGAACACCCGAAAGAGCAAATGCACTCTCAGGGAGTTTATTACTTGTTTAATTCCAGAAATTTCAAATCTATTTGTGAGTCGAAATTCCAAAGAATATCTGCTAAGCTCAGTTCTTTTTTTAATGGCGACCCAAGTTTGATTCCCCACAAGTTCTTGTTTTTCTTCTTGTGTCCCGCAACGTATATCGAGAAACGTGAAACGATTTCGCAGGTCTCCCAAGACTCACCCAATTTCTTACCATGTTAAAAGCTTAAGCCATGGTTTCTTCCTTCTCAGTTTTTTTTAAATATTTTAGGATTACTTCCGATCAATGTTGGCTATGGAAATTAAAGATAGACATCTTTGTAATTTACAGGAATAGTGTCACATAGATTTTTGAAAAGAAAATATCGAAATATACTGTGCTGTTGTTGAAGGTATTGAAAGTACCCCATAACGTCGGGATTGCTCCAAAACGCCTAATATTAGAAATATATTAATTCTTTGTAGTGGGTACGGAAACGAAACTTCCTGTGCATACACAAGGCTTCACCCTTTGATAGTGTGCAATAACTTCGAACTCCATGATCAACACTTATTCAAAGAAACTTAAAACCGAATCTTCTATATGAGAACAGGGGCATCTTAGTCACGTTTCCTTGACAACTACCTTCAAATATGATTCTGGACCTTCACAAATACTCCACAGAAACTCATAAATCAGCGCAGAGATTCAGTACACTACGAAGTCTTATACTCGACCATTCTTTGTATTACGAGCTGACTATATTGTTCAGTCTAGAGTTTTGCAAGCTTAGAAGTATCGGAATTCACCAACTGTCGGGAATACTCTTAATGACCATATACAGCAATTCTTTACATCCGATTACATCATCCTCAGTAGTATCATCAAGTCAAAACCTAATGCAACTTGATACTCCCATTCTATTGAGAAACTGGTCTATACCTGAAGTACACATGATATTCTTACTAATGATGTAAGAAGTATAGAACTATGACGTACTGTCTAGGGACTGAAATAATATGAAATACTGATAAAGGTAATACGTGGTAACCTCTGAAATGACCAAGTATTACAAAAAGAAAAAAAGCCAATGACATTGCTTCGAACTAATTGATTGGCCCGAAGATTTATAGCTCATCCGGATTGATTACCCATCATGAAGGCAACGGCAAAATTCAACTAAATGTCTATACCAGCAAACAGCAGCCGTTGCCAATAACTTTTTTCTTTTTCTATTCCTTCCTGTGACTATGTCTTTGCTTAAAGGTTGTACTTTTTCTATTTTTGGGGCAAGCATCTGTTTTCCTGATTTCTCGATTCTCTGATATATATTTTGTTTTGTACATCGTTACGCAGTATCTAAGTCTCGTCCCGTTAATATTTATTCATGAAATAGTCTTGTTAGTGAGGATTGTCTTGTTTTGAAATAGTGAATTGAGGGAAGATCCCACACATTTTGGTCTAGGAACCATTGTGGAGTAATATTGAACATTCATCTTCATACTGACGGAAGTGCATCGAGCTAAATTTGGATACAATTCATACACGTGCCTTTAAACTGACATCTCTAAGTAGGCAACTTTCCCGTCTCATAAGTGTAAGATGCCCACTCAATTGGGGGAAGACGCCTAATGCGTTATAATTAAGATATATGACAATAATAGTGAAATTAAAATGTGAAACTTCACATCCGCTTTATCTATAAAACGACTAAAATACATGAAGTATGGATACATTTTCACCACTTCAGAAAATATTTGTTACAATGTCAGCCTTGTAAACATCTGGTTGAAGGCGCAAAATTCTTATTTAATTTTTAACTTTTAACACCAATCTTCGCGGCAGTCGTCTTGACCGAGGTTTATCCCGGGTTATCCTTAGTTACACAAAGTTAGTGTTGCGATGGTGCCTTCGAAACTACGCCCTGATAGACCACTTTCCTATATCGTCACTCTACCCTATACTGGCCTCAGACATAGTTGTGTAAAAGCCATAAGTGATATTGAAATCGTATTGAATACGTACGTATACTACCAATTATAAGTGTTGTTGTATGACTACATTCTATTGAAGGAGAGTGATTCAAATCAATTAGTGTCTTACTTGAAACCTAATGCAATACATTTAGGTAGTGGCATCCATGCCCCACCTTCGGGACAAGACGCCACTTCACATGTTTCCTGCCACACACATGGCTTTTTTGTGCCTCAGTCTAAGCAAATACCTTATTCAAGTGCATTTTCTAATGTGTCGTGGAATTTACGTGATCCTAAACTGGTTTGAGACTAAAGAACAGATACTTTTTTCAAAGAACTTGCTTCGTCTCCACCTGACTGATTATGCGACATTCACTATAGCCTCTTAAAGAACATACTGACTAGTTATTTCACTCCATACGTGTTTTCCATCGAGGATCGTAGTTATTGAATTCCACTACTGTAGGCATCTTTCTCCACTCTAATTTATTGGGAACCATCAGAATATCTCTTTTGTTCTTTCCTTGCCTCTATTTTACACCCTCACCATAATTACATTCGTTCAACATGTGTTCTAACTTTGTTTGTTAGACGCCGCTGAGTTTTTGTAATACAGTATCTCAACAAAAGCTCTTTGTCGGTTCTAAACCTATTTTAAAGCGAAATACGAGAATCCTGCAATTATTATATTTCCAATTTTGGTAATATTTTTATTAGATTCTACATATAACATTATTCCACTTCTTAATGATTTCAGCTATCTTCAGAACTAGATGAGCAGTTCTTATGTATCAAAGGAAACAGAGTAACATGGTACCGACCAACTACACTGGACGAATTCCTTATGTTGAAATCCACGTACCCAAGTGCTCGAATCGTGGTTGGCAATACAGAAATTGGTATGTTCTATTAACTACGAAGCCCTTTTAAGGGTGCTAAATTTATTATTAACTTAGCTTGTGAGCCACAACGAAATTTGAACAATGGTATATTAAGACAGAACTTTCCAAATCAAGGTTGAACATTTTTTAGAGTAACTATTGTTTCAAACGTTCGCTTTAAAACTTTTTAAATGCTTGTTTCAAACGCTGTTCCCTGAAGGGAACTTTCTAATCTAGAGATTCGAAAATAAATTATTTGTTGCTATTCTCTTAAATCGTTTTAACTAAAGTTATGTAAAAGATTGTACTACAAAAAGTTATGAGTGAGTGGACATTTTATTGAAATATTATGTACAGATTCTGGATTTCAAACAATTTCTATGAGATCGCAAGAGGCCGTTTAAGTTACCCTAATGAGCTACAGAAAACACGGAAGTAACATGCATTTAAAGGAAAATTATATATATATATATATGTGTGTGTGTGTGTGTATGATCGCCTCGTTGGTCTAGTGGTTAGCGTTGCTAACTACAGATTGAGGTGTCCTGGGTTCGATTCCCGGCGCAGCCAAGGATTTTTTCCAAGGCTTGTGGGTCTGAAACGGTGCTTTTCCACCATTGTGATGCAATTGGGGAGCTGCTATGAATAAAATATAGTGTCGATCACAGTGAGATCTTAGGCTCTCCTCTCCTAACCCGTCTGGTCAGCGTGGGAGCAGTAGATCAATCTCGTACTCAAAAACTACTCGAACTTCAGTAGTGGGTCGAATATGCTGTGATTTATATAATTATATTATATTCCTCTAAATATATATATATATATATATATATATATATATATATATATATATATA
>JAGDQP010059701.1:0-12332 GCA_022664845.1 Lepisma saccharinum | reverse complement strand
ACTTCCAGTTCCTTCTATCAGTTCACTATTTTCATCAAATCTCGACATTAACTCACTGATGATAATGTATATGGTTTCATAAAACATCCTTTTTAGAAAAGTTTGTGAGGACTCAGAAGAATAACCTGGAATAGTGTCGGTTATAACGAAATCATTCATTGTCACATTCTTTCTCTGTTGCTTCATTGCAGATTCAGTTTCTGAACCCCTTTCCACGTCCTATAAAACATCCGCTTCTGCGAAGATTCAAACTGCTCTGGACAACGAAGGTGACAAATCTGCTTTTTGACAGACTGAATGATGATTATTGCATGTCAAACTAGTGTTATGAGTCTGTTGAACTTTATCTGCAGGATCCACAATGCTTAATAGTTTTCATGAGTACTGCACAGAAACGAAATTCCCATTCTGTCATCACTGAGACCAAATCAATGCTTGCTGCAATGTCACTTCCATTTAAGTTTGTGTTTCTGACACTTTGTAATGCTTTCACTATTTCACTGAAATTTTTGGTAACTGCAAAATGCCCCTGCCATCTGTGCTCCAAGAGTCTGACTACTTTCTTGCCTTCATATAGTTCAACTACCTTCGGACACTAGAAACTCATAAAACATTGAACATTGATAAAAAATGTTACGTATTTCACACACATTTCTGAAACTGCCTTCACTATCACTAGGTGCAATCGATGATTAAAACAGTGAACATCGTTGTTTTTTTTTTTTTTTTTTTTTGCCAACGATGCTTTGAAGTAAAGTTTGAACACTTCCTGTCTTGCCACTCATAACACTTGCTCCATCATAACACTGACTAAGTAAACTTTATGAGTCCAGATCATTGTCTTTCAGAATATTAAGTGTCAGATTAGTGAAAGGAACAACGTCAAGTTTTGTACTTGTCTGTACGTCAAGCAGAGATTCCAGTATTGTCCCATTCTTCACAAAACGAATATCTAAGGCAATATTTCCTCTGCTATTTTTGTCTCTAGTTCCATCTTCAAGTAAAGTAAATGCTGGCACATCGGCTGTTTATATTTGTTGTACCACCTGCTCTCGAACAATTTCACTCATAATTTCATTTTGAATTTCCGGAGAAGAGTAGGTAGGTTTTTTTTTTTTTTTTTTTGAACAATTGAGTAACAATCAGCCAACTATGTATCTTTTTAAATGTATACTTAAAAAGATTTCTGAACAAACCGTCTTCAGTTTCTTCGTCAATTGAGTAGCTTCCACGCAAAGCGAGTTCATTAACGACAAGAAACTGCACAACTTCTGCAATTAATCTAACATAATATCTATTCTGTTCTAAAACACTTTCATTTAAAAAGAGATGAAACAGAAACATTTCTAGAAACACGCTTCTTCTTTTCTTCACACATGGACATAACACTAATATGCACAGCATTTGACTCGTGTTTTCGAAACCCACTCTTATCCATAGCATTTTTCCCATTTCTGAATCCCGTTTCCGTTAAAGTTGGTTCTTTCGACCCAAATGGACGAAATAGGCGACATGGGTAACAGAATGCTGTTGTGTACCTCTCTGCTGAATACTCCTGCTATGGAAAACGATTGTACCATCCGATTTGGAATGATCTGTTTTGTGTGTCCTTTAGATAATTCTTCAATTTGATTTACTGGATAGGTTCTCCAGTTTTCGTCAAATCTGTCGTTGTCGAGTGCGGACCCTACAAATTGAAATCAATAAGTCGGGCGCGGACCCTGTTTGGTCGGGCTTAGCCCGACCTTCCTCCCCCACTGACTACGGCCCTGCAAGGTAATACAAATGATTTTTATTCACATAAAAATACTTTAAAGTAAATTAAATAAAAAAATACTACTATCGATAATACATAAATATAATTAATAGTTATTGTCCAAAAAAACAGAATTGAAGACTTCATGTAGATAAGGCACTAAGTAAATAAGGCACCGAGTGACATTTTTGTGAAAACTGCATTTTTACGGGAGTAACTATATATGAAGTTAGACCTACCAGACACATTGCTTAGTCCTTCTATTGCGTATCTATTAATGTTGAAACGTGTTGTTTTATAGGGAAACAAAATTTTAAGAATTGCTGTTTTTCGCAAATTGCAAAATGGCACTTAGTGCCTTATTTAGGCCTACTTCGAGTCTTCAATTGTATTTACTTTCAAGATAATTTTAAAGCGCCGTCCCCCTTGCCTTCCTCCTCAAATCTCTGGGAATGAACAAAAGGGGATACTACAAATTCAATCGCTACGTTGAATACGTGCACAACTCTTTAAATGTTAAACACCATCACCGGGAATATTTAGCTCCTGAAGATATAAGGTCAAATTAGGGAGGAAAATAAGGCTTGTTTCTACTGTCATAAAATATTTTTTTTTGAATTTTTTAAAGATCTTTAGCCATATTTGGTTCACATCGGCGTTGGGTATGGGAAGATAGCTGCCTGTCTCATAGTTAAGGTTCCATCCCGACATTCGTATGGTGAAACTGAAGCATACTATAGAAAACCTTAATCAGTATCGTCAGCAGCAGGATTCAAAAACATTGCTGACCCGAAAAGACAGGTTAGAAAGAGTTACTTTAGTTTTCCTCATACACAAAAATCTAGCTTAAATTACGCCTTCATGCATACAGGTGCTTCAACACAAAGTGCTCCTTTGCCATTGGTGTGTATCAATGATTATTGGTGTGTACAAAGGCAAAAAATAGGAATAAATTTAATGTTCCTAATATAAACACTAGATAATTGTCTTGCTTCATTCATTCATTCATTCATTGAAAAAGCTTTTGATTCGGTTTCCTTGGTAACACTACTTAAATTACTTGAACATCAAGCCATCGGAAGTGCATACATCAAGTTACTGCGAAACATGTACTCGACTAGCACATTTGTCGTTAAACTCCATCAAGAAAGCGAAAAAATTTAAAGTTCGAAAAGGGATAAGGCAAGGATATTCAATTTCTCCAAAACTGTTTTCAGCTGTCCTGGTGAGAGTGTTCCAAAACTTAAACTTGGATGAAGTTGGAATAAAGATCAATGGAGAATATCTTCATCACCTACGATTCGTTGTAAAACTTTAAACTTTATTTTTATATGGGCCAGTCTAGTAACTTTGGACTTCGGCCCGTCACGATTCGCCTTTAGCTGTTAAGTGTTAAAATCCACACCCATGCCCCTTCCGGGACTCGAACTCGGGACCTTCGAGCCGATGGTCTACCGCCGCAGACCGCTCGACCACCCGGCCGGCACGATTCGTTGTACAACAAAAGTAATGCACAATCAACACCCTGCAAAGAAGGAAATAAAGATTAACGGAGAGACAATAGGCATAGTTGATGAGTACGTTTACATACGTTTATAATCAATGTGTCTTACCCATAATGATGTACGGCTGTGAAACTTAGATATTGGATGCGCAAACGACTCAAAGATTGAGTCACACAAAGAGCAATGGAAAGATGCATTCTAGGATAACAAGGAGGGACAGGAAGACAAATGAATTGATTCTCGCAAAATCAGAGGTAGAATATTATAATCAAGACTGCGAAGAACTGGAGATAGGACGGTCACATAGCTAGATGAACAGATGGAAGATGCACGACAAATGTACTACAATGGATTCCTAGAGAAAAGAAACGACTGATACGACGTCCAAATGCAAGATGGGTACATGAATTCAAAGTGTTTTTCAGGAGCTACATGGAGAGCTACATGCGGTCAAAAATCGATAGAAACCATCTAAAACTCCACTTACACCCTTCTTATTTTGACTTTACATCCCCCAAACTGAAAACCTGCGGAATCCCTGGATCAGTATTAAGACTTGTAATCAATAGGTCCCAGGGTCGATTTCCGTTTGGGACACAGATGGTTACGCTCACATAAATAAGTTCAGCTCTTATGACATCATCTTCATCCGGTGGAAGGCAATGGAAACCCCCCATCGGTTGACCTGCATGGAACCTTCGGGTCATCATGTGCCTTTGGGCTGAACACTCATCATCATGATATAAAACAAATCATTAAAGTTAAAAGAATGATTGAAAGTTGGAAATTCCATTCCAGAGTTCGATTTGTAGCGGGGGATGGTTGGGATTTCCGCAAAAAATATTGTGGCTCTGTTTACAGATATACCTCTAGCCTGCGATATGGACGATCCCAAGATACCGTATAATACATATCTCACTAATTCTTCCCCTTCTCTGGGAATTGTACAAATCGAACACTATCCCATTCTACTATACCTTTTGCCGATGGCTGGAAACTGGTGCCATACATAATTAACATTGTGACCATTTAACAGCCATAATGGCTGTTTACTGGCTTCACGCCAAATTTTTGAACTAGTAATCCAGCCACGCGATAAGTGCCAAAGTATTCAACAAATATATTTCAATTTGTTTCTGCTGTGATTGCCAATGCTTCCTCTTTCAACGTGTGTACATTTATCTATGGCTAACACCTGTATATTAATTTTTTAAAAACTCATCGATGCATATCTGGACTTTCTCTTCCTACTAACGATGCACACAATGGAGGTTGAATTTGTGTGTTCACAATTTTCTCACTGAATAACTATCCCTCACAAAATTTGAAACAGTCAATGACGACGCAGATTACATTTGAACATCGAAACGACTGCCAAAAAACATGAACTGCGCGAGTCAAACATCAGACGCCTTATTTATTTACTTTTAAAACTGCAATGACTGGAAACTGGTTCGTGGCCGGAAACTGGTACCGTGACTCTAGTTCCATTTACGAGGATGTCCGAGAATGGAGGGATCTGAAACACCCTGACTTTTCAAAATAGTATATTTTCAAAGTGGTGACAGAGTTTTTGGGGTTTTCTCCAGCGGACGCTAAATAAATAGAGTGAAATGAGCTATATTTTATTATTTTCTTCTATTAAAATTGGCCGTGGATGTAACAAAAGTGCCCACGGTGATTAAAGAAGTGTTATTCGCGTCAAATAAGTAAGGAAATAGTTAAAATTTCCTGTTACAGGGGCAGAATGTGGAGTATTTCCAGTGACACATTTTATTTTAAAACACGACTGAGAGGAGCTAATCTAAGATGAAAAATCAACGCTACTTTACCTGTTCTATTAAGATGTACTTAAATATTACATACTTCCAGAGACACAGACAGACATGCATGAAATTGCTAGAAATCAATGCAAACTTTTAATTTTACATACAAACTTTTCCTGTTATTGGTGTTTGACATTACCGCATAATTATTAATAGGTTAATGAAGATTATTAATAATCATTGAGTTCTCCAACGAAATGTTTTAATAAAGCGTTTTATGTTTGATTTATTTAATTGCTTTGTTCTTCAAATTAGTGGAATTTCTGTCTTAACAAATCATATGGAAAATTTTGTAATAAAATTTCAAAATAAAATAATGTATTCAGAACTAGCATTTTGTAAAAAACAGCTTTTCTATTTTTTCTTGTTATATTAAAATGCTCAGTAATGATTTGAAGAACATAGTAACTACTTAATGTATTGGAAATATGTGTTGGAAATAAGATCAACTTAAAGTACGGTACTTCAATGCAGTTGTTGTGCATGAAAAATATGGTTGACTCAGTGACTTTGCAATATTACTAAGGCATAATATTACTAAAAGTTGCCGAAGCCTGTTTGAATAGTTCTGATTCTGAAAATAATTTTAGAAGTTACATAGCAAGACAGAAACAATAAAATGCGGTGTAAACGAACTTTTCACCATTCTACTTACTTACTCTTAATGTGTTCTTTGTATGGGCCTTATTACATGCTGCTGCAGGAAATGTGGCCCAGATGTAATGACTAATTCAGTATTTGTTACATTTGGCAACAGTAACTGAAAGAACGTTACTTCTCTAATTACATCGGACAACAAGTCTTACTTGAGACAGTTTCTTCTATATCCATTCACTGCGATGTTATGTGCATTTGGTTTATAACTGAGCCTCATTATGCCCTTTACTTCGTAAGAGGCTTAATTTGGTACCGATATGGTGTACTTAGATAATAAACTTCTAATTTTTAGTAATTTATCAAATGCATGGGTTAGAAACGAATATTTATTTTCCAGACAAAAGTCGTATTTTTAGTTCTGCGGAATGTTTTACAAAGAAGACGGAAATGACTTCTTAGATATGTTGTTTATAAAACAAAAATATCTTTCATTACTAATCGGCGATGTCTAAATTGAACTTACAGGATCTATGAAAGGGAATGTTGGAACTTCTCATTATTTAAGGAATATTTTATCTTGAGTCAAGTAGGCTAGCAAAAAGAAGAAACTCCTTAATTCAGTGGTTGATAATATAGTCCAGGATCCATCTTAAGATTATTATACTTCAAGAAACCCATGAGATAAATTAGTATACTTTTGAAAAATGTAATTTTATTCTAAATATTAAATTGTAACACTTCGTCGTAAACGTGAGCATACATTGTCTATTTATCTACTTGATTTTACCTATCTTTAATAATCACTTCTAGTGAATAATATGAGCAACTTTAATGGCTTATCAAGGAGATATTCGCCTTTTAATAATATCCAGAAGGTCGTTCGAACCCACCAGTGGGGTGCGGGATACAAATTGCGTATGTTTTTGTGTGTATAAAAGTGTATATATGTTTTGCGACTCAGCTACACGTTCCGTCATATTCGATCAAAATTTAATAGAAATTAATTTTGCTTTTTCCTTGAGGTGCATCAAATTCAGAAACAAATAGAGACGAACAGTATTAACTCTGGGACACAAACATGGAATTCTACAGCACCCCAGCATTTCATTTTATAGCCACAGCTGGCGCCAGATGTTAAATTATGTCGTCGTTCTTTGTGTTCTAAAGATGTTCGAAATAGAAGCCCGTATTTCTGGTGACCACAAAATGAATATTTGTTCTCAGTGCATACGGACTTCCTTTGTTCTACTTTATATTTAGCCTACTAATATGTTTGAATACTTTCATAACTCAGTTTATTAAAACACATATTTGTATGCTCTATACATTTTACAGTATTTCTTTCGTGGGGTGTTATGTGAGTTGCTGATTGTAAAAAAAATGTATGTGTGTTGCAGGGTTAAAACAAGAGCTATGCCATATTCTCGGGTTGGTCCATTTGCAAAATACCATCGTTTTTAACAAATAAAAGAAAATCATAATGTCTAACAATAGTAATGGATTTTTTATGACTTCTTTCCTAGACTATTTTCATGTTAGTATGCTTTGCACGTCGTAGCAGTGCCATTTTGCATGTGCAATAAAAAGCTTCATCGAGGACGAATACTGCGCCCGCCAGGGTGAAATTACATTATCTGTTCTTTACTTTATGACGTATGAGGACAAGTTTCTTGCGTCAGAGTTCCAGGAACCATGCAATTAAGCAATTAATTGGATCAATGTGACCCCAAAGAAGGAGAGGCTACATTCTCCTGAATGGAGCCGCTTAAAGATAATAAGAGTGTGTATTAGAGTAATGCGTATTTATAATAAATAGCAAGAGCATATGATTATACTTAATAAGTGTATACGAAAACAAAATAACACTTTTGTTACACAACTACCGTACATATTAGCATATTAAATTATAACTTTATGCTTAAGTGTTACCTTTCTCACATCTGATCTGTATTTTTCTACTTGTATTCATTGGTTCATGTGATTAACAAGATGATGAAATTCTCAGCAACCTTACTAAAATATTGGCTGGTTTTGCATTTCCAGCATTTCTAGCAGAATGCTAATGTAATTCCAAAGTTATGCAAGAAGTGCTTTCTATACTCCGCAGGGTCACAGAAAAGTACATCGTCAGAAGAAAAACGATGCTAAAACTGCAAATGAAAGAATATCAAGATGAAATTTTAAAGTACCTTACTACAAACTTGTGTAATATGCATCACATCTTATTGTTAGGCGTCAAATAGTGCTCTTATTGATCGCATATAACTCCTGAGACGGTCTATGACTAATTCGAGGCTGACCAGACCGCTGACTTTGGAATTTTGACCAAACTTGGCAAACATGTAGCCCAATATCAGAAAAGTAGACTCTACGAAACAGTAAAGAATGAATATTGGAAGCCTTGAGATATGGAATAGGAGAAAACTAGAAATAAATCAGCTGGATACAGAAGATGCGAAATGAAGAAGTGCTGAAGAGAGTGAGATGGGAATAATCCTGGAGACAATAAAAAAGAGAAAAATAAAGTTGTTGGGATATAGGCTGCGAAGAGATGGTTCATAAAAAGAGAGGAAGAGGAAGAAGACGAGTCCAGCTCCTTGACCATACTAAGGAAGATAAATAATATGTTGAAATGAAAAGGAAAGCGCAAGATCGGGATGAATGGAGAGAGCTTAGCTTGCCTTGAAGGATCTGTCGCTTTCAACAGATCACTAATGATGATGATTCCCCTAAACGTGCTCTAGGAAGGCAAAAATTGGACTTGGTTCCATGTTACATACCCACGTTCAATTGTACGAAGAAAGAATTATTGACTTGCAATATGATCATTTCAACAGTGAAACAACAAACATAGAATGTAATTTAATCTCAAACGAAGGAAGTTTCAATTTCGTCGCCTCTTGTGAGAAAGATGTCTTCAATGCTGATAACTCCTTTAACCTTTCATTTATCTAATAAATCAGGAGAGAACTGCCCACATGTGAGACTGATTTAAAGAAAGAAAATTATGATTACTAAAATGGCAAAAGTTATCATTGGTTAGAAAAGTCATTGGCAACATCGTATTAAAATAGGCAACGATATTTTTTTTCCTCAATGACCTAAGGTGATACCAAATTTTCCGTAATTACTAATTTAATATATCTATTTTAATTTTAATATCTGTACAATTATATCAAAATTTATCACATTTCCTAATAATTGTTGCTAATGGAAATTTCATGTTTTAATTGTTTGTTTTTTGATAGGCTCTTTTTAGTCTCTCTTGCACTTAGTGACAGGATGCTGTAATTGAAAATAAAACGCTTGCGAAAGAAAGGTTGATCTTCCAATGTCCGTTAAATTTTTATTTTTATTGAAATCTCATTGCTCGTTTTACGGACTTAAAATGATGCAAGCACGTTCTTCCAAGATGGCAATCAGTACCCACAATACTGTTTTCTTTCCACTTACTTTATTATAAAACCAGGGCTTTGGAAGACAGAGTTTATTTCCTGTTTAAAGACTATTTTTTTTAAGTCAATTTCCAAAAACTTTGATTAAATAAATTTATATTCAAAATGTATACTTTTAATCTTTTGTTATTTGACTGTATATCTGTAAGATTCCTGTATGTTGAAAATAGATTTAATTTTAAACTACATTCCAACTAACATTTTATTTCCTTCATAGGGCCTTAATGTGATGTTTTCAACTTCCTTTTCAATTGTGACATAGATTTCGCTTTCTAAGGCAACATATTACACTTTTTAAAAATACAAATTCAACATTATAGTCTTTTTTTTTAACCGTGCGAATTATTTTCAGCATCTTTAGAATTCAATTTCATCGCTGAGTAGGTCTTTGTTCATATGGCCACATTTTGAAAAACGTTTATTAGTGTTTCTTTCAATGGTATTTTCATTGACTTTGTCAATTATATTTCACGTTAATTAAACGGTTCGTTTAATGTGTTAACGTTTCGAAAATGTGTTTGTTTTTTCAGCGTTCACTTTTGACGTTAAAATTAACGTTTATTCTCATTATTCATTTGAATCTCTTTTCAACCATTATTAAACACGTGATATCCCCTTAAATAGGTAGACACATACTCGTATAACGTTAAAAATATGTTTGGATGTATTTTCTTCGTCCACTTCTTGACGATGAAGACTATCTTTATTCTTATTGTTAACTATGAGCAAAATGTTTAAACATGCTGGTGAACCGACGCGTCTGGTTTTGCGGTGTTTGCCTTCAACCAATAGGAACGTATTTACTTTAGGTACAGTCTTCGTAACATAAAAGGAATAGTATAATAGTAGTTACTGGCTAGATGGCTTCGTGAGAGAGTGGTTATAGTTACGAGCTACAAACCACGAGTGCGGAAAGTTCCAGCTTCGAACCCCACAGCAGACACGAGAGAAAATTTAGTACCAAATAGCATATCAACCATGAAAGTCCAACTTTATGCCAATAGACAGCAACTAGAAACTATGCTGTTTTGGCCAACTGGAAAAGGTTGAATCGGTGGGCATGAACAACGTTAACAAACAGTTCTAAAATATGTTTCCTCGTTTATTCTAGACGTTGATTTCAACCTGTTTCTCAACTATTATTTAACGTTGAATAAATCGTTGAACAGGCGGACATTCTGGTACATATTCAACAGTTAAATATCGTTTCGATACTAACGTTAAATACACCTATTTTCAACGTTTGTGTGCTACTGGTGCTGTACTTGAAGGGCTTACGTTAATTCCTCTACGGTTGGAGTCACACTGGTTCGTATGTCTTTGTCAAGTGGACGTACAGACTGTGTGATTAATCTTGTCAGCTTCTGTTTCTGTTCCTAAATTTTCGAAATTAACGACGAATGTGCTGTCGTCAGCTGTATCTTCAATATAAACTTGTCGAATGGTTGGGAGACTGTTGTCGCCTTTATCAAACTCAAAAAGTAAACAGTTTCTGATGTGCTCCTTGTCGGTCTCCTTTTCACCGACACGATACGATGTCCCTGCCTGTCCGTCTACATTCACTGCCTTTGTCTATGGCTGCTCTAATGTTCACCCCTGATTACGTGGCTACCGATTCAGCCACTGGCAGCACCAACTGTGAGGTTAGAACTCCGCTAACCCGTGACGTGTCATAACGGCGTAGAATTTAAACTTTAAAAGACTTTTTACAACTTTTTTGCTTAGGTTAAAACGGGTAAAAGTTTTACACTTACCCAATATTTAATTACTATCTTTGTTAAATCATTTTCACTACTTGGAGAACAATATAAAATACTTGATTGTAAAGGTACGTATAAATTAAATTGATTATATATCGCTTTTATCTACCCAAGGACCGCACAAGATTAGGTTACGTTCCGCATGCAGCCCACGGGTCTGCTTTCGAGAATAATAATTTTGAATTGTCATGAAATAATGTATTTTGTGAATATTCTTTGGAGAATTTCGTTATGTGAATTTCCTTAGCTGATTTCTATATTTCATGCTTGGTTTTAACTATTTCAAATTTGTATTTCTTAATTGACATAACATTGATTTTTAAATTGCTGCTTCAAAATATATTTAAAATGTTAAGAATGTATTGGGTATGTGTAGAAGAGACTCTTCAAGGATAATACTAACTACTGTAATTCCTTGTGATATACAATTGTCAAATTTAACTTCAAAAGTTTTGTTTTTATGTAACTGGAGAACCATGCAATGTAGGCAAGAGATAATCCCAACTTAAATACAGAGAATACAGTCTCTTAATGAATATAGAATGTTTTACAGTGTCGAAAGCTTTGAATAGATCGAACTATATAACATCAGTCTCCGATTTATTACTCCTACATCTTTGTATCTCGTATGTACCTTAAATTAGTAACTACCGACATACCTGTAATAAATCAATGATGATTAGCATGGCATTTTGAAATTAAATTAAATTAAAATCTATTATGATTTCGAAGACTCTTGTAAAACCATTCAGAATTGAAACAGGACTATAATTGTCCAGTTGCTTCTTAGGCCTACCTTTATGTATGTTGAGATATTAACTTCTTTACTGTAACTTTAGTTCTATTTTTATTTCAGTGACTTGCCAATATTGTGATCTGAACTTAAACAAATGAAATGCGAGTTAGATGGATTTTGGAAATGATACTAATTTCAAAACGTGATTTGTCATTGTTAAGATATATTTTATGGAAATTAAGATTTCTTAGTTTGTGATTGTGTACTGTAATGAATGAGAAAGATTCTACGATATGTGCAGATTTGTTTCGTATAATAATGTATGGTTTGCATGTAAAATAAGATGCATATTTCGCATGATAATTTGGGTTTTCAAGCAAACGATATGCAACATTCGAAGGATCATTCGGAAATATAAGGAACTACTAAACAAATCGTTACTTGGTAAAAGATGCAATATTTCTTAATAGTACTATGTGTTCGTAGTACATAGTATTATTAGTCTATAATCAATGCAATTAGTTTGTGTGCTCTTTCGAATCCAAATATAGAAGTGGTCTAATGAATTTACTTCATTTAGTTATTTACCTAATCAAACCAAATCCATAGATGTGTTCAATTCCGTAATGCTTCTATATTTATACCTAAAATCTTTATACATAGATCACATATAAAAACAATGTATAGGTATTATCAC
>JAGDQP010059698.1:0-12333 GCA_022664845.1 Lepisma saccharinum | reverse complement strand
TAAACATCTCAAAGGACAGCAAATAAACCTGTCTCTCGCACAAATATCAAAGCCTTCTTTACCATATCAATGGGTAACGTTTCCTGAGATGATTGTAGCTAGCGTAATCTTAAAAGAATATAACAAATAGTTAAAATTGCATTCTTTTCATTACAACGTCGTGGATTAAAACGTCGCAGAAGATACCCTTGGGTCAGTAGACTGTGTCCTATGCGTAGGTGACGTAAGAGGACCTCTGACGTCTACTAACTCGACAAGAATATTTTCCCTTGGGCAACAGTAACTTCAATTACACGTAATTTGTTTACAGCAACGTAATCCCATCGTCGCTACCATTCATTCCATATATTCTGTCGACAGTATATCAGTATTATCTAGAATGGAACATACTGAATGCAATGCTACTTGGAAAAGGGGCCTCACGAACAGAATGCAATACGAAATTAGAGAAAGGGAAAAATGTAGGAGATAGCGAATATGACGTTTAAAAAAATAAATATTATTCTTTTTAAAATTTACGTTCTTTATGTATTAACCAAGTACAAAATAAATATTAAAACCGGCTGGTTAACAAGGCTATCACACTTGACTTTACTGTAAAAAACACAGCAAGCGTTACAGTTTCAATGTTCTAACAACATCTTCCTCAGACGACACATTAAAACACACTACCAGTTCATAAAAAGTACCACAAGGCTAAGAGATCCTTTCTACGTCATCCGCTGCCAATCTTGGTTTAAATACATCTTGGATTAGTGGATGACATAGAAAGGATCTCTTGGCCTTCTGGTACTTTGATTATTGTGTCGTCTAAGTAAGATGTTGTTAGAACAATGAAACTGTAACGCTTGCTGTGCTTTTTACAGTAAAGTTAAGTGTGATAGCCTTATCAGCCTGTTTTAATTAAATTAAGTATGGATACAAGGTCTCAATATAATTATATCCAAAATAAATACAATTCGTTCTCTTGTTAAGGTTTAGAAAGAAAATGAGACAACAATTATAATGAAAAGTTATAATTTTATTAACATTATAACTTGAGATGAGAACAATGTGAGAGGGGGTCAGAAATTCAATAGATAACAATTATGAGCATCCAGGTACATTGTCAGGCCATGTGCACACTTGAGTATTTGGATCAAAGACGGTTCCTTCTCCACAAACATGTGTGATCACATTCCACGTATTTCCTGATGGAAGGCATTCGTAGTATTTGTTGCAGTCGGAAGGATCAGCGTTAAATCCTTGATGTTTACAAATGTCATTGGGCGCTAGTGTAGATCCAGCAGTTGTGGGGATGGCAGTTGTAGGTGAAACAGTTGATCCGGATCCATCAGTAGGTCGCTAAATTAGAAAATAACAAAAGAAAAGAAGATTAAGCTAATCTAACGAAGTTGTGATCAAATAACGAAAATTATATTTTCTTCTTAATTGTATAAAAAGTAAACCAAACGCTTTTCTTTCTTGCGATTGAAAAAAAAAATCAATCTGTAACAACTAGTATGTGTCACCTAAAAATCGGAAGTTTTGAGTAGCCGATATACAACCTAAACGGCTGGAGCTAAAGAAACGAAATTTGGTATGAAGGTACATCATCATTAGCCGATTAAGCAAATATTTTTATTTTTAAATAGTCGCCATCTTGGATCTAAAATGGCCGCAAAACCTATTGTTGTATAGAATACACAGCTTAAACCACTGGAGCTACAAACACCAAATTTGGTATGACGGTACATCATCACTAGTAGGTTACGAAAATATTACAAAAGTCTCCAAAGACGTCATCTTGGATCCAAAATGGCGGACACCAAAACTTCATTTTCAACACCGTTTGAGCTAGAGATACGAAGTTGATGAAATGACGTCTTCTTTCTGGAGGTTGAAGAACAATGTTAATAAAAGAAGAATTATCTCACCTCAAACTGAAGTAAAAATGGAGATATTTAATTTTACAATTATTTCCACGTTGGGACCAATAAAGATTAGCCTTGTAATCACAAAATGTGAATCTCCTTGCCATCGTCTAATGATATCCATGCATTTCTCCTAGTTTCGGAACTCTAGCAAATCACTGGGCTTTTCCCATGAAGTTGTATGTTGACCATGCGTATTACTAACCTAGTATTAAGCGTCTTACACAGAAATTATCAATATTATCGATATAAAAAGAAATTCATAAAATATTCCGATATGACGATTCGTTCAGACTGTCTGCATACATTCTTAATCCAGCACTGATTTCGTCCATATACCACCGTAAACATAAATTTTCTTGTGCATAATAAGAATGGAAGCTTTTAACCCCTCTATTTTGAAATTCATGAACAGATTTGTGCGGTGATTTAATTACCACCTAACAACCCCATTTTCATCCCTAAATTACCCTTAACATAAGTTTTCTAAACAGAAATATCTGCACAAAGCCTGATACATCCTTAATTTCGTATAGTTCTACCCCTGCTCTGGGTAAATCACTAATTTTACTTTCCTGATTTCAGTCATAAACCTCCCGAATTTTTGAAAATCTTAGACAAACTACTGAATCAATGTAATGCAGAAAAAAGTAATAACAATAATATAAAATCTTAATTTGATACTTTTGGAGTACTTACTGTAGTAAGGTCGGTCGGTTCAGTGCCTGCAGTTGGAATTTCACCACCATTCAGCACTCTGTCCACTGCCTTGATCAGAGGGAACTTCTCTCCACCGCAGGTGCCAAGGTAGTCATCGGTGTCAATGGACCAGAACATTGCTCCTCCCAAACCAAGCTGGTTGATGAATTCAGCCTTAAAAAAAGAAAGAAAATGAAATTAAATTTTCGTACCTTGGTAAGTCAGCTCTGTTGATAACATGTATTGTGTGGACTTTACACTCACATTACTCAGGGACTTTCCTCATTTTTGTGATTTTTCTGGCAATATGAAGACGATTACTCCGAAAGCTTGAAAAACACGTGACTAACATGACTAAAATAAGCACTTCATGTATTATATATCAGTAAACACATCTTTGATGTCTAAATCACAGAAAAATATAAAATTATAATTTTATAATAATATAAAATTAAAATTATAGTGTCCAATAATTATTCGACACTATAAAACATATGTCAGTAGTTTTGACCTTTCAAACAACGTTGTTGAATAACGATAGAAGAATAGTTATGCGATTTAACCGCTAATAATTAAAGGGTCATGAATATGGATCCCAGATGTCCCAATTTTAGCGGGACAGTGCCGTTTTCTATAACTGAAACCCTAATCCGGTCTTGGCTTCTAGATGAACTTACTATTGTGCCAAATTTTCCATATGGCCACATGTCATTTCAGCTATTAAAATAGTTTGTATAGACCAACAACAACAACGCCTGTTTCCAGGAACAGATACAAAAACATGCTTTTCCCTCTCTTTTCTCTCCTTTACCAACGCTTAACTAAAGTCCAACACCTCGCATTTCCTTTTAATTTTCGGCTCTTACGCTTCAATGACAGAAGGCACATTTTTGTACTTTTCATAAAAGTACAGGGTATTTGTGTTATGGTGAGAAGGCGCAGTGCACACTGTCTGCTAACACTGTTTGTTGGTTATACAACGCTACAAGTTTTCTGCTTACTCGTTTAACCCTAGTTCTGTATTCTATCCTAGATAGGATGAACCTACAAAGGCTAAGAGCGATTAGTATTTCCTGATTAATTTCGGAGTGACCCTAAAAAGGCGTACGGGCAATCGGTTTATCCTGACTAAAACGCTGATTAAGTTGGAAGCGATCCTACAAAGGCGTAAGAGCGATTGGATTTCCTGACTAAAACTCGGATTAAGTTCGGAGTGATCCTAAAAAGGCGTACAGGCAATTGCTATATCCTGACTAAAACATTGATTAAGTTGGGGACGATCCTACAAAGGCGTAAGAGCGATTGGTATTTCCTGACTAAAACTCGGATTAAGTTCGGAGTGATCCTAAAAAGGCGTACGGACAATCGGTTTATCCTGACTAAAACGCTGATTAAGTTGGGGGCGATCCTACAAAGGCGTAAGAACCATTGGTATTTCCTGACTAAAACTCAGATTAAGTTCGGAGTGATCCTAAAAAAGGCGTACAGGCAATCGGTTTATCCTGACTAAAACTCTGATTAAATTGGGGCGATCCTAAAAAGACGTAAGGACGATTGGTAATACCTGACTAAAGCCATGATTTAGTTGATCGTCCAAGATAAAGTAAAGAAGGTGGTGGTCTACGGATTTAATAACATCAACAGATTGATGAACAAATTACTACTACTACAGCAGCAGTAATAACAATAACAGTAATAAAAGTAGAGGTAGTTGCTGTTGTTGTAGTAGTAGAAATACTATTCCCTTCATCAATGTCTGAAACAATCTTATAATCGTCTGCTACTGAAAACAGCTTCTTACCTTTTCTGTCAGAGATTGTACGTCATCATAGGTTATCCATTCGTTGCCCTTGTACATGTAAGGCACTCTAGCAGTATCGTCTCTTACGATAGTCCAGCCATTTTGATTCAGGTACTCACAAATCTGTAAAATGTTTGTACAAAGAAAATATTCACATTACATTTCTTGCATCATTCATACCATATCCGTAGTAATAAAAACACAAAGATAGGAATACTAAACCTTGGTATTACAGTAATACAATGTTTGAAACTAGAAAGTTATTATTTTATTGAAAGGAGAAAAGATAATACTAAATTTTTAAACTCACAAGTAAAGTTATTGGTTTCTTTAAAATCGATATCTAGTTTCTTTTATTCATAAGCAAATTCTGTACCTACCTTAACGGAATACAGATGGGTCCATTCCGGACAACAGTGAACACTTTTTTGAATTCCGGTGATGACGTAAGCTGTCGGAGTTTGCGGGAAACTTATTAATCCAAAGATCAATGTATAACTAAGCGAGCCCCTGACAGGGAAATATGAGTAACAGTAGCGCTCCTAGTGTCAGGAGAACCCAACACCAAACTAAATCGATATTAAGTACTTCGCGTGGCATGACAGATTTGGTTCTAACTTGCAAGTCGAATTCGATAAGCATTTTTAAATTTTCCGGTTATATGATAGGATAGGCAAATCTCAAATGTTACCATATATCATGGCCTAGTGAAGTCTAGGCTAATTCCCCTGTCGCGAGAGACACTGTGATATCATGACTAGCCCTGATTGGCTGTTGTTGTCGTTACCTAGCTGGCGATTTCCAATGCTAGAATACAGACAGATTTCTCTAAACGGATACACTTTGCTGAACGACAGTATCTGCCAGTTGCGTCATACACCATTCAGCCAATGAGGAGGGAATGCTTTACCTGTTATTTACATACCTTGAACGGAATATAATTTTGTATTAACAAGTAGCATCACAAGGGGTCAATACAACCATAATCTACCTCAAATTAAAACACAAAAGTGGATAGGATTCCACAATAATAGTAGATCATATTCTTAGAAGAAACGTGCTCTATTTGAACTTAATAGCAAAACCAAAGTAAAATTAATTCCATGGATGACTATAGTTGTATTCAAATTATACAAAAGAATAATAAAATAAGTACATTCTAAACAACATTAATAGATCTAAGTATAAGGTTATGTCAGGCGTAACGTCATTCACTTGACCAAGGATATTACAATTAGATGGTAGACCAAAATTGATAAACCTGAATCCGAAACGTACTAACTTCGGGCTTCCATCTTGGTATGCACAACCAGAATTTAGGAGAGTGCTATCTATCCGTAGCTTTACATATTGATGTGCTAATTTGGTTAAATATATATACTTATTAAATTAAACAACAGAGAAAAGAGGAAAAACTTCAGTTTTAAATATTAACCACTGTTTTGAATTCTGGCTTTGTACACGAATGTGACAGACTAACGTTGTTATGCTCGAATTCAGGTTTTTCCAATTTTGGTTTCTCATCTCATTCTAATATTCTTGGTTAAGTCAGTGACGTCACATATGACCTAACCTATAGTTAGTTCTATAAACACTGCATTCCAGGTCGTAAAAGATTCACAGACTATAATTAATAGCGATCTAGCAACCCCACAAGGAAAACTCGGCGGGCCTCCGGTGGCCAGCCATCATGGTTGGTGGGCCACCGGTGGCCCGACGAGTTTTCCTCATGAGGAAGTCAACACACTTTCTTTTTAGATCATAATTGAAATTAAATTACTTTCGAAACCAGTTTTTAGTTCGTCTCCAAAGGCCTAAATTTCTATGAAAGTTCTACAAATGTAAATATAAAACCGTCACTGCATACCGCAATCTCCAAGAAGGGTAAATACTTGAAACTGTCCATATTATCACACTTCCCATATTACTCAACTATCGGGCTGCTAGTTGTCTGTTGTTGGCACTTATCCAGTTTTTCTTGAGCCTTGACTACGGCTTACTTTTCCATTAACCTTCGTATAACTCCTACCTAGAGAACTTCTAATTTAGGATTTTTCATTACTTTTTTTTTTCTTTTAACACTTCTGATAATGATTCACTGGATAAAGTGAAATATTGTGGCTACCATGACAAACATGTAAGGGTCTTTTATATACACATTATTATTTCAGGTTTGTTTTTTTCTTATGTATGTTTAATTCATGTTCATTGATCTAGAATAATAATTCATTTACCCTTTTAATGAATATTGGGGTAGATGTTAATACTATAATTACCTCGTTATATCCAACCATACCGGCCTCCTCTGTGTATGGTCCAGCGGGTCCAGTTCCAGAGACAGGGGAATATACGTCATGGTCATTTTTGTCTTGAAGAGTGAATGTACGACCATAAAGCGGCATTCCAAGCATTAGTTTCTCTGCAGGAGCACCCAGTTGCATCCAGTAGTGAATGGTATAGTTCTAGTGGTGGGAAAGAAAAATAAATATTAAATACCGATGATCATTTATATATATATATTTTCGTTGAATCGCGACGTATTAACATTTAGATTTAAATAATTTTTCCTTAGACCAGTGGAATTGGTGCACGTTGTACTATAGTAGGGAACATAGGCATCAGAACATCTCTAATAATAATAATAATAAGATTATACATTATTATTTAGCTCCAAAATTGTTTACTTCTTTATTTTCAGCCAACCATTAAGCCATTAGCTGTCTGGCTTGTCGATAAATTTTAAGACCGCAAGGTGGCCGAGAGGTTAGGTTAGCACGTTCGATTTTTGTCTGTTTCGTCATGTGTTCAATTCCCGCCGGGGTCCACTGAACGGAGTAATTCAGAGCCTACTTTACCAAAAACTGTAGCTCTCGTCCTCAGAAGCTTATCAGATCGTTTAGGACGTTAATAACAACCCAATCAATCGATAAGTTTTGGTTAATATTCCTTGTTTCTGTCCCTTTCTTTTTTCCAACATTCAATAACGAAAAGATACAGAACCATTTTCTGCAAAGCGTTACAACTGGCTTGCGTACAATTCCCAACGTCGACAAATGCTAGAATTTTTAAGTCTACTTGTCAAATTAGCTACATAAATTAGCCTCAAATAGATAGACTTAGCACGCTTCCCCATTTCTGGCTGTGCTAAAACTGATGTTTTTTTGTACAGGAGCACGTGATTTTGAATCCATCCGCTAGGTTGCACTGGCATCGTCCTCATATTCTATTATATGGTCGATGCCAGAGCAACCTAGAGGATGGATTCAAAATCACGTGCTCCTGTACAAAAACCCACTAGATTTTGCGCAGCCAGAAATGGGGAAGCGTGCTAAGTCTATCTATTGTGAGGTCTATGATAATACTAAATTTTCTCAAGATATAGATCTAAATCCAGTGTTCGATTTGCCGGAGGGGGATGCCGAGGATTTTCCCTGGTACGTTTGAGGATTTCATCCCCGGTTGTTGATTCCGAATATAGGGATAAAATCTTTGTATTTCTTCTACCCAACCAGGTAGTATGTTGAAACTTACCAGCAACCATTAGATTTAGGATCTCCCTTCGTAATTTATAACAAATTGAACACTGTTTAAATCTATAATAAGGTTAGTTAAGTAAATAAAGATAAACAAATACATTTCTCCTTTCAAATAACAACAGTAAAATGACATCAATGGTGTGTATTGATATCTAATAAGTAAAGAACGTAGAACGTTATATATTTGAGCCAAATAGTTGTAACGATGGAGATATGCATACTATGATAATAATTTCTAAAGAATGAAAAACAAAATACCCTACAAATGTATAACAAATATTATCAATTGTAACATTTACGATTACCTGATTTAATTAAAAATGAAATTTAGAGTGCTAATAACCTTGTACAAAAACGAATGATCTTACAAGGATTGAAAGAATTCCAAAGGTATTATTGACCCAGGGAATTTTTTTATAAAAGAAACAAGCTTTTCAATGGTTGAATAATGGATGCGATTGTTGAAGTGTTGACTGTATAACCAAACTTGAGAAGGTGCATCAGATAGCTAGAAAATAACCGTGATATTTTTCTTAAAAAAGGAAAACGAAAAAAAAGACGATTTAATACTGTAATTCTTACGATAATCTTTTTTTTTTCTGTGGCCAAGCCAAGCAAGCGTATTAAAGAAATTTTGTTTCTATTGTTTAGAATTACACCGATTATCGAAATGGATACATATGTTATTAAATTGGATAAAAATAATAATTACTCTATTGGGACTTCATCATTGAATAATTCGTTAAATAACAAAACTCAAAACAGTCAAAGGCGAGATGAAGAAGAAAGATAGGCTATTCTATTACAGATGTGGAAACAGCGCCATCAATGATTTCATTGCGATAATGTTGCAAATAAATCAATTTGTCCATTTGTGAAATTGTTGCAATACATAGCACTAACCTAACCTTTCTTGTTGAAATGTTTCGAAAGTACGATTAGCAGCAAAGAAAGAAAAATAAAAAGCTAGGCTAGCAAAACATCGAAAGGACTCTTTCTAAGCTTTTGACGCTACAGTAAGATACTTCAGATATTATACGTAGACACATCAATTGACAATAAAATCTTAATAATATTTTATCAGCTCAAGCGTCACATACACGAATGGTGTCAGCTAAAAATCACTTTAGCCTTTAAGACAGTTAGTAGAACATTGTGTATTAAGAGAACTATTCTTAATTCATGAAAAACGGAAGAAAAAATCTTACATTTATTATTTATCGGTACTTTAAGAACATTTAAGGTGTCAAATGAAAAAAATCTATTTTCTAATTCACTCTTAAGTCAAAAAGAAAATGGAAAAGGCTAGCTTACTTAAAGAATCCCTCTTAAGTTCATTTCGTCTTGGTTCTCAATGCTCGTTAAACAATTAATTTTGTAATAGAATAAATGATCATAACATTGGATTTTTTTATCTTTATCCATTATTATAACCCCTATCTTGAATAAAATTAAATGAAATAAATCTACCATGGAACTAGTCAAGAGAATAAAAATATTTCCACATATATTTCGTTCAGTCTTTGTCTAATGGTAAAAACAAAAAAACAAAAGAGCTAAAAAAAAATAAAACTTATTTACAGAGAAGCAGTTGTGAATGGGACAGATGTCCACATCCAGTCTCATACTTAACCATAATTCCCTACTTCACTGCGCAGGCTACTTTATAAAAAGAACAACGAAAGTAACGCTGAAATAAAGCAAAACAAGCACTACTCTGAACAGAACATTACGTCATAGCACCCTTGATACAGGGGCGATAATCGTAGTACAAGGATCAATGTGGTGGCAAAGTTGAAACACTTGTAATAAATTTACTATGGCAAATTTATGTATGTAAACAAATTCAATTTGGAAAGTAAGTTTGTCGAACACCTCTCCATTATCTGTGTAGTATAAGTGTATTCGTCTAGTGATTCTGAGACAAGACTGTGAAGCAGGTTTGTCGGATAAGTTTCAACTTATCTATCCTCCTACGTCCGATTCGTAGTCAAGACTTTTTAGCACTATATGTCAGAAGATAAGCGTTTCATAAAATATAATTTCAAGAATTAAACACAGTTATTACACGTCTAAATGAGTCGCCGGGGCTCAGACGGTAGAGCGTCTCACTACGAATCGGGCGGCCCAGGTTCAAATCCCTGCCAAGACACTGGAGACTTTTCTCGCATTGTTTCCATGCCTGGCACTCTGAGGTGCACTCAACCTCCTATCAAACTGAGTCCCGGAATGTCCTTGGAACTCCTGGGCACCTTGGGAAGGTAAAAGCGGTCGAGTGTGGGACTGACCACCCCAGCTCACTTAGTACCGTAGGTCAAGAAAATGTGGAGCGCTACCTCCACATCTCCCATGCGCCGTTCACGGCGCGTGTGTAGCGCACAGGGGATAGCTTTACCTTTTTTATTACACGTCTAAGGAATTTAAATACCATGATATTTCAAATAGTCCACTGAACTTCGTCGAGTGAATTAGAAAGGAAGCTAGAACATCCTTACACAGAAGCAGGTGTGAGAGTTCTGCTCCCAGTCTCACGCCTTGATTATATATGTTTCTCTCTTTCAACATATTAAATTTTTAAATTCCTAACACAGTTCAGCAAATTGAACGAAATATTATGGATATTACCCAGCAAGCTGAATGCCAACGGACCTCTACCCAATAGTAGTCGAGAAATAGTCGAGGGAAAAACGACGCGACCCATAAATGGCGTTTGGTTGTCGGTTCCTCGACGAATTCCCGGTAATCCTGCCCAGCACCCGACCATCCACGTCGGCCCCACCTTTACTGACCAAATGCCGACGACATCAGGCCTGGGTAATTGCCTTTCACGTTTCGTAGGTGAGTTTCCTTCTTCCTCCTTTTCGGTTTTTTTTTTTCATTTTACACAATATGGTGATACGTGGTGGGATGACAATGATTATTAATATTTGTTTTAAGTGCTTCTAAGTTTGATGTAAGTATCAACACATATAAATCAATAACTCACCACATTGAAGTAAACGAAATCGCCCTCATCATCAGGTCTGGCATAGAGGGGAGCATCATGTCCAGTGCTAGTGTCCCAGTCACCATGGTAATCATAACACATGACATTGATAAAGTCCAAATTCCTGGAAATTCATAATTTTACTTTAGAACATCAAATGGGAAGAAACTCAAGTGAAAAAATTCTTGGTCTGCTTGAAGAATGTCTTACGAATGATTTCGTTAAAGGTAACAAATGGTATTCAGCGTATAAAACTATAAACATTTCTACCTGTTCTGCGAATTTAGAAGGAAGTAAACACAAACACTGTAAGCAAATACAGTACATTCAAGACTACAATTTAAAATCAACACTGAGATTACATGAAAGAATATTTTCGGTGAATCAAGAAAAATTTTAATTGGTAAATAACTTACACATAAAATCGATGCTATGTATGACGTATATTTTTATTTTTTAAAGTCAGTTCAATTTCTCTGAGCCTGCAGCATAAGGCATTATTCTTCATTGCGATTCAATTTGCAGCTTATAAACACAATAAACCATCCTAGCTTAAAATGTGTACTTGATTACACGAGAATAATCAAATATATTTTTAAAAAAGTATTTTTAAAAATCTCAACATTGAATTATTAATGTTTCCAGCATAACATACTAAGAAAAATATTCATATTTTCAACATTTTAACATTGAATCAAAATGTGAACATACAATTACAATGTTTTCAATATGACGTATTCATGAAAACTAAAGAAAACTATCTAGAAAATGAGTAACAGCTGTGTTAAAAAAACTGAGTCTTAATTATCGACAGAATTTCTTATTTAAACATAATTCAAACTTAAAATGAAATTAATAAAATAAGAATTGTATTATTTTGTCCATATATTATAGCACTTTATATTTTAATTTATATATTTATTTATTTACACTATACTACAGTAATTTACTACTTTTTTGCTTAAATGGTTTACGGATTTCAGTCATCTAATCTGTAGAAAATTTCCACATTCTAGTAAACTGCAAAACGCAAGTGACTACAAATTGTGAAAAGGCAAAAGTAATGTCAGAATAACAAGCGAAAAGAAAACTGTGAGGAAAGTTTATATTTTTTCTTCCTACCAGAAGGATCTTGCAGTACGGTTAGGTCCAACTCTAAAATCTTAAGATATAATGTAGCTATAAGAAGAAATGTTTTCTGTAAGAATTTTTTTTCTGTAAGAAGAAATGTTTTCTCTAAGAACAAATGTTTTCTGTAAGAAGAAATGTTTCCTGTAAGAAGAAATGTTTTCTGTAAGAAGAAATGTTTCCTGTAAGAAGAAATGTTTTCTGTAAGAAGAAATGTTTCCTGTAAGAAGAAATGTTTTCTGTAAGACGAAATATTTTCTGTAAGAAGAA
>JAGDQP010059697.1:0-12334 GCA_022664845.1 Lepisma saccharinum | reverse complement strand
TTTGAACAAAATATTTATACCCCGCTTGTATTTAACCGAAAACATAGTTCAACACTGACTGCATAATATCCGATCTAAACACCATGTGTCACTATCTAGAATTTTCTAGATAAATTAGGATCAACCTGGACGCGTTAAAAAGCAACAACTTAGCTAGGATTTTGCTTGATCCAATCAAGCTTTGTGAGGTGGTAAAAGACAAAAACAAAGACTTTCCTTAAAATGCTATTAGTAGAAGTAACAGGAAGGTGACAGAAGAGCTGAGCCAGTCCGAAAGCCCAAGCAGGCCTTTATTCAAGTTTGACCACGCAAACTAAGGTGTGCATGAATATCAACAGAGAAAGTGTACGGTTCACTGTTAGTCCTTCCTGGAGACAGTTGAAATTCCATATAACAGACTAATAAAGTGCTGCAGGTTGGAGAAGGGGTGGAGTGTGAGTAGTGGAAGGTGAGAGAAATGCACCAGTCACAGCCGTCATACATTCTTACTGGAATGAATAAAATTTCTTTTTCCAAAGCTCTCTGCCACTGCGGACAAAATTTAATTTTAAAAAGCGAGAGAGGGAGCCAACAAGATTGATGTGACATACACAACTGTAGTTATTTGCTCGACATAATACAGTTATTGTATGTACAGCCGGTATTTTTTTCATTAGTGACGTTTATTACCACAAAATTGTAATGTTACCAATTTGATGCAGAAAGTTTCAAAATTCGGCAAAATAAAGATTTGTACGTAAGCATGCTATTCATATTCGAAATGCTCAATATTGAATACTTTAAACAAAAGATGAACAAACTGTTTTTGGTATTAATTTTAAAGACTGCTTAATTATTTTTCAAAGTGAACATGCCGATTGATTACCTATAACACAACGTATATTATATAGAATGAAAGGCTTCTCCCTCCTCTCCCCAAAGATCTATCTATGTAAATTGGGAGTGGAGTGGAGTGGAGACGTTGAAATAATTTTTTCCTCCAAATTATTTTCTCTTTGCTAAAACTGGGCTGCGAACCCGTGTTTGGTTCAAATTTAGAAGATTAATACAAATTTCTGGATGAACTGACATGAAATGATACTTTATTTGTTTAGTATGGTATGTATAAAATGTATTTACTCATTTTAAAGAGAAATTGCAGAGAAGTCAATCCATGTTGCTGCGATATCTGGGTTCAGAGTATTTGAGGAATCGAGAAGTCTCAAGATATATGATAAAAACACGTAGGTAAAAATGATGCAAAGTTAGGAGATGCAGACAGATGTACCGGCGCTTCTTCATACACACACACAGAAATGTGGCAAAGTTTGGCCAAACGCGTGGTCACATAACACGATTGAAAAGGACAGAGAGGAGTGGTGATAAGGAGCGGCCAGGCTACTAACATGTTTTTTGGCAAAACTTTGCTACCTTTCTATGTGTGTGAAGTGCGTGTACACCTGTCCGGATCTCCTAACTTCTATATTTTTTCTTAGGTCTTTTTATCATTTGTATATATAAATATAGAAGATTATATTCGGGAAAAACGAAGATTATATTCCATCTTGGTTGGTAAACCGGAGGGAAAGAGGCCGTTGGGAAGACCGAGACGTCCTTGAAATGACAATATTAGAATGTATCTTCGAGAGGTTGATGCTCAAGATGAAAAGTGGCTTGATGTTGCTCAGGATAGAATCCAATGGCAAACGTTACTGCGGCGATGAACTTGCGAGTTCCGTAAGCCATAGTGTTAGTTAGTTTATATATATATTCTTCACCCTTATTAAGTATCATTGTATTGTTGCTCTTATATTAAGCTCCCTTATCGTTTCTTTGTCGGTCTCTTTTTGCTGTCATAATTCTGTTGCCATTTTACTGTGTTTTTACAATGCTTGGTAAATAAGAGGAGATGTACTTGCTTTCAGGTGGCCCTTCTCCAAGAAGAGAAAAGTAGTTTGCAGAAGGAAAATAGAGAATTGCAAGAAAGGCTACGTGAATGTGAGATTCATGAAGTCCCTTCCAGTGGAACAGGACAAAGAAACAAGGAGTTAAAGAAACAGGTGGAAAGACTGAAGGAGGATAATTACAAGCTTGAGAATTGTAAGTTACTCGTGATATACATAACACTCGTGATTATATAAGATTTTGGCTTTTTGCAATAATATACCTACCTGACCTAGCTGTTGAGATATTGCAAATAAAAATAAATGTTATTGCATTTTCTTCAGTTCATATAACGTTTAGATTCATCCTCTCTACAGAGAATTTCACAAATATGTTAACTCTGATTTGCAATGCAGCAATAACTGTTTATTCGTGGGTTAGCAGCAATTTCGATTTAAACAATATACTGTTAAATAATACTTGTCTTCCTCTAGCCGTGTGAAATGTGCTTTTCTTGTGTGCAAATCTTAAGGATAAAATAATTCTGTAAATTGAAAGCTAGTCAGTGTTGGAGGGAATATGATGATCCATCTGTAGTAAGAACAGATGGGTGAGAACAGTATCTTGCAAGAAAGTGAAAGAAGCAGAATGATATCGTCCCTTGTTTAATAAAAATATGCAAAATATAATAAGGAATAAAAATCACCGCCCGACAGTATGTTTTTTGTTTATTACTTACTCTTTAAAAAAAAATTTTTTTTTAATGGAAAGGTTCTGTATAAGAAATGAAGTGTGTTTACTGAAAAAAAAAAATCTTTTCTAGCTCGAGACGATTACAGGTCGAAGGTAGAAACTTTGGAGAAGGAACTTTTAGATCTTCAAGCAAAACAAGAAGATCTTCTTGTGAAAGCAAGTGAAGCCCGCCAGTTGAAAGATGAAGTCGATTTCCTCAGAGAAACCGCTGACAAGGCAAGAAAATACGAGTCTACAATCGAGTCGTACAAGAAGAAACTTGAAGATTTTAGTGATCTTAAAAGACAAATGAAAATATTGGAGGAGAGAAATACTGAATACATGCAGCAAGTTATGGACTTAGAAGCGGTAATAATATAGAATATATTTATATATTGTAATTTTAATTATATTTGTTAATTCCCTTTGTACAGGATTCCTGTGTTTGTGTGTATTAAAAAATACACAGCTTCCCTGCTTTATACATTGGTGAAACGAAACAGGTCTCTCCGTCTGCATCAACAACCATCGTTGCTTCTCGTATGTTTGAATCTTTATTAGCACCCTAAAGGAGCTTGTGAACTTCTAAGGCCTGAGCATACTGTTTTTGGTAAAGTAGACTCCTAACCACTCCTTTCAATGATCCCTCATCGGACTTGAAACCAGGATTACACGCACGGAAAGTTAGCGTACTAACCATCAATCAGCCGAGGGGCCCGTTACTCATTGTAGTGGAACAACACGCTTACAAGGAAACTGTTCCGGTTGACCCCTCGGCTCATAGGCGTCCCACTTATACAGAGTGTAATTAAAAAAAGTCCACTTGGCATATAAAACGAAGACGAATTGAAAAATAGCAATCCAATGTCCCGACACATGATGTTGGAGAAAAGAGTAACCTGTTAATGAATGACATTGGATAGCTATTTTTCAATTCGTCTTCGTTTTATGTGTCTCTTACCACACTGATGGACCATCTTTGTGGACTTACGTACCTACACTTTCTGTGCACTCTGTATAAATGGGACGGACATGATACGTGTCCAGGTTCTTCTTACCATAAGGGATATCAATGGGTATCACCAATTCCCGCATCCAGAGGGGTCACGCGGGACCATTTCCTTGATAGACAATACATATAAGAAAGAGGAAAGAACAGCATATAGGGTTCCGTGTTTCACCGTACCTTTAGTCAGTAGCAATATTCTACTTAACAATATTCTTTGTGTCAACTTGTGTGTGTTCTTTCGTTCTTCTTTTGTAGACCCCCTTCACACACACACAAGAAAAAGGTTCGTAATTAACTGTCCGTATTTAGCACTTTTGATATACCTCTTAAATTAACACTTGTTCCTTTTCTCATCCGAGATAGTTCTTATTTGTTGTAGCTCACAATCAATCAGACAATAGTGCATGAATCTGCTTCAGAACACAAGTTCCCAAAAATGAAGACTTGAAGTAGATAAGGCACTAAGTGCCATTGGACCTATAACATATATAAGAATCAAAGTTCAAGCACATTGCTTGATCCTTCTATTGGGCATTTATAAGTGGTGAGACGTATTGTTTTATATAAAAATAAATTTGTAAAAATTGGGTTTTCTCGTAAGTTGGAAAATGGCACTTGTGCCTTATTTATTCAAATCCTTCAAATGTCGCAAGTAACAGTCACTCATTGCCTTTTAATTCTTTCAACCCAAATTCACAAAACACACACATATACCGAGCGGCCGTAGCTCAGTTAGTAGACCGTTGGCTTCGCATTTGGGAGATCCTGGGTTCGAGACCATTGGTCAACCATCCTGACCGAGGTTTATTCCAGGAGTTTTCCTCAGTCACATAAGGCAAATGTCGGCATGGTACCTTCAACGTGTGTCGTGGCCGACTCCACCCCTGTCGTAGCCTTTCTCCTACCCTATCCCGGTCTGAGCCATGATGCCTAAAGGCCATAAAGAAATTTTAATATAATTACTTACGTAACACAATCGTCCGTTAATTTTCGGAAAAAAGTGCAGCTCAGCGTTTTCGGCTTGATTCTTAAGCTGTCGACTGGAGCTCTACGTAGAGGAACAAGAGTTAAAAAAATAAAGAAGTTGGAGATGAAATACCTACTTGGCCTGATGTATGTTCACCATTTTGCATAGGTCCATACAATATTTGCATGCATTTGTACTTTCATTAGATGGAATATATGTACCATGTTCAACAAATAATTTGATATTCGTATCAACAAAGGAAAGGGTGGACGAGCGATTAGTGCGCTCGCTTTCTGTGTGCGTGGTCACGAGTTCAGTTTCCGCCGGAATCCATTTAGCGGAGTGGTTCGGAGTGCACTTGACCAAAAACTGTATGTCCTGTCCTGAGAAGCTCACCAGCTTTTCTAGGACTGTAATAATTCAATCAATCGTATCAACGAAGACTCAATGCATTTAATTGCATCTTCATTTTTTGATACAGATTAACTTACAGTGAGTAACCCCGCTCCTCAGCTTGCATGGTATAGTAGCTTAGCCCCCGTCTTACAAATAAGCTATATGGGAAGTCGGGTGAGCCGTGTTCGGGATAGACATTCTGAATTTTCTTAAGTTTTTCCTCGGTCTCACTAGGAGAATTCCGAGATTTTACCGCAGATTATCTGGTCACTTTTCTTTTCTCACAAGTAACACTATTTCAAGTGGACACTCAGATCTAGAAGAGAGATACATATTTAAAATCAGCTTGCCAACTGAGTTTGTGTGTAAAATATTAGGTGCCATTGGCCAGTGGTTGAAGAGAAACTGATGATAATATAGTCAGATTCTTGTCTGTGGAGAGTGATATAAAAGTGCTGAAATACCATTTTAAATTTCTGAAAGACTGGAAAGCAAATAGAATTTTACGAGAGATACGTTTCTGAAGTCAGTTGTGCCATAAATGTAAAATTGTGAGAAATAACAGTACGTGACGCTAGCACGGGGTAATGATTCATTAGCTTAGAAACACCAATTTCTTCTCGAAATAACGACGGAAATGAAACCTAAATGCATACAAATTGTTCTTGAGTATAATGACCTATCGATATGAATTTATATGCATTTGGGTTTCATTTCCGTCGTTATTTCAAGACAAAATCATTGTTTCCAGTCTATTGTATCATACGTACACACGTATTGTATCGTCACATACTGTTATCTCTCACAATATTACCTTTACGGCACAACTGACTTCAGAAACGTTTCTCTCATAAAATTCTGGCCCAGAATGACATATCACACGACCCCCTTCCCATCTAAGAAAATCAAACGAGATTCAATATGGCGGACTTGAAGATGGCGGCCATGAAAAATATACCATCCGTAAGGTAGCGCCTTCCACCCAGTACCCATTACTATTTATTTGCTTTCCATTGGTTTCAGCAATTTAGAAAAAAACTTGGTAAACTTTATTTTTATATGGGCCAGTCTAGTAACTTTGGACTTCGGCCCGTCACGATTCGCCTTTAGCTGTCAAGTGTTAAAATCCACACCCATGCCCCTGCCGGGACTCGAACCCGAAACCTTCGAGCCGATGGCCTACCGCCGCAGACCGCTCGGCCACCCGACCGGCAGCAATTTAGAAGTATAATGGTATTTCAACACTTTATATCACTCTTCACAGACAAGAATCTGACTATTGTATCATCAATTTCTCTTGAACCACTGGCACCTATATTTTACACACAAACTCAGTTTTTTTTATTAATATCAAAGAGTGAAAAGTATGTGACTGGACCGGGGATCGAACCCGGGACCTTTAGGTTACCGTCCCAATGCGCTACCACTGCGCCACCTAGTCGACCCGCTTCCCAATCACACATCTTCCACTCCTGGTGTCGATGTTCTGTCTCTTAGTTTTTTTATGTTGATTTTAAATATGTATATCTCTTCTAGATCTGAGTGTCCACTTAAAATAGTGTTACTTTCCAAGTGTTGTATTTGCCAAGGGAGGTCATAACAGATATGAGACAGGCGTAATGATAGCTTAACTCCATTTTTTTTTTAGAGCTAAATCGTGTAAGATTTCTGGCCAAACTTAACTATTAGCTGGATCTGGATCCTTGTATTTGTTGACACTGACAGTAGACAATTGAAAATGTTGTTCGGTAATATGCGTAAAGTATCTACATACGTGTAAAGATGGAACAATTTCGTGAATTTCTTCGGTGCTGTTGTGGTTATAAACAAAACTACTCGGATCTTTCTTCCATGGATATGACTTTTAGTATTGGTGATAGTGCCTCTTGGTGCGTGATTTGTACTAAGATGTACTTTATTGTTCTACTTAGTATATCAGCAGTATAGGAAGTGCTGGTAGCCAGTTCTGATTGGACACTTGTTACTCAGAAATTCTCTTTTAGTTAATAGTTTGACGCAAAATATTACAATACTGATTTTGTGTTACTATTTTTTTTTTTTAATTATGTGTAATCTGGCTGTGACGCGTAATGACATGGACTTTAGGCCACTTGAGACGTCCACAAACTTATAGTATTTTATTCTAAATGTGGTTGATAATCTGGTATTACTGTTTAGACTACTCTCTGACGTAATCTGTAATGTTAATATTGACTAGATTATTTGCAGTTATAAATGTTCTTTACTTTCTGTTTTTGCTGATTGCATATTTTCTTACAGGAAATCAAGAGAAGTGGTACGTGGAAACCTCAAATAGAAATGTACAAAAAACAAGTGGCTGAACTTCACCAGAAATTGAGTGAAGAGTCAAAGAAAGCAGATAAAGCTGAATTTGAGAATAAGAAACTTCACGAAAAGCTGCAGGCACTTCAGAGGGAAAAAGAGGTGTGTTTACCATACTTTATATAGCGTTTAATAAAGCGATTTATTTTATGGTTTTCCAAAATTTCTTTGGATTTCCTAGTGTCGAGGTCATTTCAGTCAGTAAAAATACAACCCTACTCCTGCAGTTCTGTTTCTGTTTCTAAATTTTAAATTTTAAAAAGAAGTAGACGAATTATTTCCCAGCTTACAAAGAAGGTGAAAATAAAATAAAGCGTACCAAGTCATTATTATCTCTTAACAAAGCCTTGTGAGTCAATACAATATCATGGGAATATTATGTGGCAGCCATCTTTCTTTTTCAAAACATTGTTTTAATTCATAATCTTGAAAATCGATAATTTTTTAAGGAAATCATGAGTTGACGAAAACGTCCATTCAATGTTATTATATTTAAAGGCCGTCAAGAATGAAACGTGAAAGCAAGAGTTCCCGGTAACATTGTGAGAAATTCATTAAGGAAAGGACCTCGTTTTAAAAAAAAAAGTTACGAATGTCTTTGGTTTGTGAAATAGCATTTAGGGTTTCTGGTGTGCATTAAAAAAACGTTGATGTTTTCAAATGCATGACATGTTTTTCGTGAATCAGAAAGAAACATTAATTCAGGGGATTAAGAACTCAGTCACCCAATAAGTCAAGAGAACATATTCAATAACAGCAGCTTTTGGTGCATGATGCGTTGCCACGTAGGGTGTTACGTCTTTCACCTTGGCTGAAATTTTTGCGGGAGTTCCACAAAACGAATTTCGTAGTTTTCCCATAATATAGGCCATGTCCGATTTCTTTTTAACACTTTTCCACAATTCGCCTTCAGACTTCAAACGGCATACAAATATTGGTTTAATTACAATTCAGCAACCTAATTTAACTTTCAATTAAGTATAGCAATTAGTTGCAAAGTTTTTCAGCTAGAGAAAGAAGTTGGAAAAAGGATGAAGGGAGCAGAAATAGTAAGATAAAAGTGGGACGTGTCTGTGATGGTATGCGAAAGTTCAGAACGGAAGAGAAAGAAATGGGGAAAAAGAATACAAAGAAACGGTGACTTGGCGTCCTGATTGTAAGGGTTTGGTTTTAGTGGATGGAGGAGACTACACACGAATTATGAGGGAGCATAGGTGATGAAAAATGAGATAAAGTTTAGATAAGGTAAATGTTGGGGAAATCCAATTTTTTCCTCATATGTTCAGCTAAAATCAGACCCATTCCTTCTGAAAACACGGAGTCATTCTGTTCATTATTTCAAAATGAAACAAGTTTTCTTATTATTTTCAGTATTCCCGAGTAATATTTTAATATCTTATTACTGTAGTCTGTTGTGCAAAAAGGCATTTTTTTTATTTTTTTTTGGCACCATAAGGAGAGACTGAAGGCATTCGGCAGCATCTAACCAGTCAAAAGCACCGAAAGAAGGATTCAACACATTACACAAACCGTATAACAAAATGTATACAGTATATAAGGAGGTTAACGAGTAGCTACAAGGTTAATATATATAACTGTAAAACCAAGTGCTTGTCACACTATATTTGCCTCTGTCTTTGTCCAAGATGCACTTCGACCTGCTCACATTGCTGTAAGAAATGTTGAATCCTCCACGGGCTTCCTTGTCCGGTTTCAGCAAAATACTTCAAATCTGAAGTTTTTTTTTTCGCTTTTTAGTTTAATGATTCTTAATACTAAGGTGTCGAATGAATAGAGGATGTTCCAGTTCTTGACCCTGATTGGACACTTCAATTCATAGGAAATGACTGATACAAGATTTGTTGAAGTCAGAAAAGTTGCACAATGTGTAGGATGGCCATTCGACATGCTTTTTTGATGGTCCTGTCCTGTGTCCATCCGACTTGAACAGTCAAGCCGGACGCAGATTTGCCCTTCTTTTTAGTTGCTTCATTAAAAGTATTTAACTTCCCATCATTCTGATGGTTTCAATCTGACATTTTTAGAATTTGTAAATTTTTAGAAACATTTTACTGAATTTCAGGAGCTGTTCGTTGTTTTCCAAAACAAAATAGATCTGGTGGGAAAACTCCTAAATTGGTTTCATAATCATATAGTTAGGTCGAAACTTATAGTTTGTTTTTGACTTACAAGGAGAAAATAAGAATCAATCATTCCTTTTTAAAGCGTTCTTGTAGAACAAACTTCTACTGAAAAGGGATCAAGAAGAAGAGAAATAAAATAAAAAGTTGAATGTGTGAGTAGGCCTACATTTTATAGGATTTAATTTCACTATCAACGAAATTGGTAACTATAGGGAACCAATTTTGCTGATGGTCTTGTTATTGGGTGTTTAAAAACTAAACATAATCATTACTCTGATGGTTCGTATTAATTACGCTTCTAATTTTTTTTTTTTTTTTATACATATTTGTTCCTCAATCTACTTATCGTGTAGTAATTGCAACGAGAGGTATGATTAATTAAAATTAAATAGAGTCCAATATGTTCTTGCTTTTCAGTTTTATTTAGTTCGTTAAGGCTGAATCCAAACAGGTTTTCCCGCCTTTTTTCGTTTACGTCGATTATTTAAATTTGAGTGCAGATAAACAGAAAGCAACCTTCACAAACTATAGTTCGTTTCGTACTTCAATAATGAATAACATTAGGTTTAGAGGAGCGTTTCTCAACCTTTTTCGTGCCGCGATCCCCCTTTTACCATGTCTTTTGGCCGGCGACCCCCTCAAAAGTACTTTTCTTGTTTATAATAAGCCGTTTCGTTTCTTTTTGTGTGTGTGTGTCAGGAGGCTATTCCGCACGTTGAGAAACCCTGGGCTTAGAGAAAAGGTAACCGTAACTTCAAAACTAATTCAATACATTTTTGGGACAGTCCCGGTACCAAATGTGTTTTGACGTAGTTTTGAAGTTTCTGTTTAACTCTTTATTTCAAATTAATGGTATTCAGTATTGAAGTATGTAACAAACTATAGTTTTGTGGATGTTATTTTCTGTTGATTTGAATAGTTGGCGTTAAACGAAAAAGGCGGGAAAACTTGCTTGGATTCAACCTTAAAGTGTTCGGCGTTTGAACCATTCCCTAGTGGCCACTCTAACAATGTGGCTGTACCGAACCTATATGCATAACAAAGAGAAGATGCAGAACATTTAGTTTAAATTCGCATTAAATGGTTTGGTTTTGCATTCAATTTGGTATTACTATATGGATAAACATGTTACTAATTTTTTTTTTGATACTTGTCGTTCTAGTTTGTTAGTAAAATTTCTTCAGACATTCGTTCATATTAGCGTCACTGAGTGCAGTTTGGCTTTTATAACACTTCACCATGAGTGTACTTGAATAACTGTAACAGTAGGTTTGCACCAAAGTGGAATATGTTTCCATTCGTTGCACGCTATGACGATCAAAATCACAGAGCTTTCATTAAATCTTGCATTTCTGTTGGTTAATAACACAATTATGCATTACCATTAATGCTTTCACAATTTGGCATGTCACTAAACTTGTTAAAACACATGTTAAATTTTTGTATTTGTTCGTTACTTATGTTAGTAAAAGAATCATGTTTAAAGTATATATCTGAGAACGTTCGAAGAAGAAAGAATTATAAAATACGGCTAAAATATTTTTTTTTTTTAAGTTAAGAGGGACTTTCAATATAGCAGATAAAATCGTGTTGCTAGAGAAAAATACGTTCATACTTAGTGTAAGATAGAGTTAAAAAAGAACAGCTACATGTAAAATGTAGCAATTCTTGTGGAAATAAACTATCAAACGGTTGATGTTTTGCACTGTACCATTATCTGGTATTTGGTTACATTATACATTTGTGTGCAGATAGCTTATTCTATGTTCTTAGCTTATTTTCTCAAAGTTGTTCGAACAAGACGCAAGTGCGTACTCATTTGAGAAATTAAGAGCAAGAATATGTCTGTTGTACACTTCTACAGGAGGCTTATCAGAAGGATATATTGAAGTTGTGAAAACAGATGAAAGGGCTTGTTTTCTTGTACATTGTACATGACCACTATGCTGATCGGCTCCTCTTCTTTTCTGTTCGAGTTGACTTAAGAAACGTGATCAAACTGTAGTACCTAGAGGACGGTTACTCGCCGCAGTGAAATTACTAATGAGTTATAATTTTAATGTGAGTTTTTGAAGTTAGAAAGGGTTTTAATAAACTAAAAATTAAAATGCGTCTGCTGTTTCCGTATTTAAAGGACATTTAGCTAGTATTTCAGGATGATTTCGTTCTAAAAAAAATGCATCTGAAGTTGCCATTCAAAAATAAGCAAGTTAAGGGAAACATGTAGCATAGGGTACGTTAAAGGAAACTACTTTATGGACAAAGATGAAGAAAATTCGATCTGCGACCCTGTTACGTTGGAATAAGTTTTTGATCTATCATTTCAAAACATTCCTAACTTGGTAATTCGGAGATTAAATATTGTAGCATTTTATACATTGTCAGTGATTATCATTTAGTTAGAAATCGCGGAAACTAATATTCTGAGAGAGAGTGACGGTACAAGGGAAGTGAATACATCTAAAATCTACTTGGCATTCACCGTCTCCAAATGTAGCACGCAGTCCCTCAGTCCCTATCGATTTTGAAGCTGCGTCAGGATGCCAAAGGGAAGATTAAGAAAGATACAAAGAAAATTAAAGCGAAGGTAATAGAAAGGATGACACACACACACACACACACACACACACACACACAGAGAGAGAGAGAGAAAAAGAAAGAAAGAAAGAGAGAGAGAGAGAAAATGAAAATATTCCTGTCAACGAGTACGAATTCATCATGTCAACTGTCTTCATTTTTCCATGCAACACGGTTGGAAGGAGGTGCTGTGAAATTTGACAGAACTATTAAGTAAGATAATATTAAGGTGGGACTGTTATATTTAGTCCGAATATAGGATACATTTGTTAATTATTTTGATATAAATGAAAACCAACACGG
>JAGDQP010059696.1:0-12334 GCA_022664845.1 Lepisma saccharinum | reverse complement strand
TGTACTATTATCAGATAAGTTTAGAGGTATTCGCCAGTGTATTATTCATTCATCAGATGATGATAATAACGGTCAGGTAAATTTAAGTGCTTATACATTCCGAAAACTTCATCTCTAGTTACCATGGATTCAACATGCAATAGCAACATGTCAAGAGGCTAGAGAATATGCTCAAAAGTGTTTAAAACAAATTCCGAAATGTGTTAGTCCGTCTAAAAGAGTTGAATTGCAAGTATTGACATTTGCAAATCGTAATAATAATAATAATAATTTATTTTGTTCGAACATATAATAGAGTATGGAGTGGCAAATACCTTTAACGTGTATGATCGCTGGCCCGACAGGGTGTGTGAAGTCCTACTTTGTACGAACAATCTTTGAGCACTACGCTGGTATATTTAAAAATAAAGTATGGTGTTATGGTGAGTGGCAGAACTTACATAATAAACACACACAATATTGTAAATTTAAAGAAGACATGCCACAAGGTAATAATGAGATTTTAGCGGCTAATTGTCCATAGATGATTTAATGCGCGAATGTGATCATCGCGTTGTGGATATTTTCACCAAAGTCACCACCGCGATTTAAGTGTTATTTTTATTACGCAGAATATATTCCGCCAATAACGTGGAATGCGTGATATTTCATTAAATTGTCACTATTTAATATATTTTAAGAATCCTAGAGATTAAGCTCAAATGAATTACCTGGCATGTCATTTATATCCACCTAACACAAAATTTGTTCAGGAAGCCTACCAAGACGCAACTCGAAATGCTCACGGTTGCTTACTATTTGATTTAAAACAGAATACTCCCGATGAGAAGCGTGTTCAAACAATTTTTCCCCTCGAATTCATTCAATTATGTTTATGTGACTGTAGAATAATACTAACTTCAATATTTTATATATTTTAAGAACTATTTTGTACTATAATAGACGCAAAAATGATTAATAAGCAGAAAGCACACTTACTAAGACTTTTAGCAAAGGCAAAACCAAAAACACGCAAGGCGATATTACAAATGCAGATTTCGAATTGATTCGTTCTATCTGTGAATGTTCCCTTAACGTATTGCAAGGAAACGTTTCGGTAAATAAAATGGAGAGAAATGAATTGCGGAAATATAAAAATCAGCTTAGGTATTTGGTAAAGAAAGGACCAACGCTGAAACAAAAAAACGTATAATTGTACAAAAAGGTGGTTTTCTCACTGTACTGCATGATTCTATTCTAGGAGGTTTACTATCTAGTCTGTTTAAATAATGCAGCACGCGAAATAACATTTTTTAATTTCGCCCAAAAAATACATTATTATCAAACTATACCTAATCTCGATGACGAAATTTTAAATAATAAGAGTATAAGTGTAGAAGAAAAATGTGTACAATATAGAGATGTATTGGAAAAATATTTACACATCGTTAAAAAACCGCTAACCGCAGCAATAGAAACTGCTGCCACTAATACTATTAAGAAACGGGGTGTTCCAGAGGATATAGGAGGAGGAGGAAGAGGAAGAGGGTGATTAGATAATATAAAGCAAAATTTTTACTACGTAAATTAAAACAAAACCCCAACATTCAATTCGATGCCAATTGTAATTTTAAAATATATGGTAAATTAATTCTTGGTACTAATATAGTAGATTTAATATCTGTTTAATATCTGAATATTCCACCCACTGGCTGGGAACCTTTTGCTGTACTATTAGCATAATCAAATATACCCTTAGAGTGTATTGGTTACCCTCAACGAATAGAGTATATTCGAAAGCTAATAACAGCAACCGCAATCAAAGAATAAGAAGAAGAGGTCGAGGAGCCGGGGCCTTCAAGTAAACGTAAAAAAGATGTCAATTGGCGCAACTACAAACTATGAATAAGAAGAAGAAGCTGGCCCGCATTTACTACAACCCCTCACACCCTGCATCATTCTCAACAGCTCCTGTATTATCGAGGGCTGTGAAGAAATTAATACCTTTACAACAAGTGCGCGATTGGTTAGAAGAGCACCCAACATATACATAAACCAGTGCGAAAACGATTTCAACGGAATTCCTATCATGTGTTTAATATTGACGATCAATGGCAGGTTGATTTAAACAATTTGCAGTGTCTACAAAAATATAATGATGGGTATAAGTATCTTTTGACAATTATTGATATATTTAGCCACTATGCATAGGCCATGCCTGTGCTTACAAAAAAGGTGAACATATTAAAGAGGTGTTTAAGAAAATATTTGCATCTAGTCTGCGTAAACCCATACGTCTACAAACAGATAAAGGTACAGAGTTTGTTAACAGACTTACTTAAGAAAGCAACATATTCATTTTTTCACAACACAAAATCCCGACATTAAGGCAAGCGTGGTAGAATGTTTTAATCGCACCCTGAAGCAAAGGATGTGGAAATATTTTACAACGAAGAAGACTTACCGCTACATAGATGTTCTCCCGCAGCTTGTTCACGCATATAATTCTAGACCCCACGCTGCACATAAATTAGCCCCCGCTCTTGTAAACAAAAATAGATTTCAACAAGTGTGGAATAGACAAATTATCCCGTCTCATACTAGCGTTAAGGCAAACAAATATAAAGAAAGGGATACTGTACGTATTACTATTGTAAAGCGTCATTTTGCAAAAGGTTACAAAGAAAGTTGGACAGTGGAAATATTTAAAATAAAACAAACACAATATAAAGAAAAGAAAGTGCTTTATGTATTAGAGATTTAAATTTTGATGTAATTGATGGTACATTTTATGAAGAGGAAATACAAGCTTTGCCACTACCGAAAGTTTACGAAATAGACGAAATCTTAGAAGCTAAACGTAAACGAATACTTGTTGGGTGGCGGGGCTATCCTGCTTCATTTAATTCATGGATTCCAATATCCTATTTAATAAACGACTAGTAACACTTAAAATACCGGGGAATGGAAAGTTCCACCACGTCAGCTTGCAGAGTGTGCTATTTATTTTATTAAATTATCTGATATTGTAAGATGTGCATATTGTACTTTAGAATTAGGTAATTAGAGATCTTATAATATCTCCTTGAAAGAGCATAAACGCTGGAGTCCATACTGCCCTGCGTTAAGAGGTAACGTAGATGTGTGTGGTTATAAAATGTAAATAAGACCTTGTTCTTTGCCTAAAAAGGATGGTAATAACAATACAATATTATAAACTAGTGCTATATTTGTGTATATCGCAGAAAAATAATGAATGATCCTTATTTGCAATATTATTCGCATTAGGCCGGTTGTAGTTATAATGTGTATAAAGGTGCACCATACCAAGAAGGTTACGGTACTGGTAGTTTTCTAGGTGGATTATTTCGTACTGTATTTCCATTATTAAAAAAGGTTCAAAACTGTTGGTAAAGAATTGTTACATGGTGGTATTAATGTAACCGAAGCCGTACTAAATAGTAATAGACCCGTTGAAGAGATTTCAAAAGCACGCTGGCAGGAAGCAAAAAGTAATTTAAAGAATAAAGCACAAAATAATATAAATCAAGTGTTGGCAGGAGGGAAAAAACGTAAAAATAAGCAACCAGGTGGTGGTGTAAAGAAAAAGAGGATGAAGACAGATATTTTCGATTGAGTACGAAGCAGCTTACAAGTTTTTACCTTACACTACCCAGTAAAAGTTCTATGGAATATTTCCCGCAAAATACTTTAGAACGTGATATAATACCAAACTATACGAGCCTCTCGTGCTGGAGAAAGCGGTATGGGAAACAGCTGTTGTTGAAGTACATTATACAGGCTCTTTTCAGAATGTTTTCAAATATACTAATAATATTTATTATAGGGGCTCGGATAACGAAAGCTGGAACGTAACAAAAATAGTGCCCGGACATTATTATCACGTTGACGATATTCTATCTCACATTAACTATAAAAGCGATAAATTGAATTTACAATTAAAAGTTAAAGCTTCGGCAAAACGCGTTGAGGTTAGTAGAGTAAGAAAAGATGACGAGAGTGTAAAAGAAGTACGCCTATCACCCGAATTATCCAGAATGCTCGGTTTTGATCATATACAGCAAGACAATATTGTCTTGTCCATCATGCACGTTATCCACCCGATCAACAGAAATCGCTACCCGTACACATGCATATTTATAGTGATATTGTAGAACCTCAACTCGTAGGTCATACTGTTGCTCCATTGCTGCGTATTATAAATACAAATATTAAAGAGCATGGTGCTAGTAATGTGCATATCTTTGAAAATCCTCATTATGTCCCCGTACAAGGTAAACAGTTTGATCAAATTATTATTGATTTAAGAGATAGCACGGGTAATCTACTTCCTTTCCAATGTGGTAGTGTATGTGCAAAACTACATTTTCGCTATATGGTATTATAAAAATAAACTAATCTGGGTATTAATAGCAGTATAAATGCAGTGTGAGTGTACGAAATCAGAATTATATCTATTTGTAGGTCTGCCGGCTCAAACTAGTATTATAGGTAATAAAGCAGTACCATATAAACATGTGGCGTCAATATCTGATTATGCACCCATAGAGTTTGTAGTCCCTGCCCACGGTGATGATTATATTGATTTACCCCATACAATGATACATATTAGAGGTAAAATTACTAAACCTGATGGATCTGATTTAACATCTACTGATAAGAAAATAGGTCCTGTAAATGATTTTCTCAGTGCAATATTCAGTGAGCAACAAATATATCTGAATAATCAACTAATTTCCTATTCCTCGTATACCTATCCATTTCGATCGTATATTACAAATCTAATGAATTATAATGCCAATGCAAAAACAACTCATCTTCAAACGGCAATGTGGTTTAAAGATACTGGCGATCATATGGACAGTGTTGCCGATAATAATAATCAGGTTTGTAAACAACGCTCACTTCTTACAGCATTAAGTCAGCCCTTTGAATTATGGGTTATATGCATGGTGGTATTTTCAATCAGGATAAATTTCTATTGAGTGGTGTACAGTTGCGTGTTAAGGTAATTCCAGCTAAACTCGTATTTTGTCTAATGGGCGAGACTGGAGCTGAGGGGAAAGTTCTAATTACAGATGCAACACTGTTTGTGAAAAAGGTTGATGTGTCTCCCACGGTGAAAACAGCACAAAATAAAGTATTACAAAATTCTAAATTTAGAGTAAAATACCCGATAACAAAGTACAGGTGAAGACAGAGACTTTACCGTAGAGCATTATGGACACCACTCTTTCAGATTTGCTTTCCGACATAGTGCCTAAACGTATTATTATTGGGTTTGTTACTAATACAGCTTTCAATGGTACTTATCAGACAAACCCTTTTAATTTTATGCATTTCAGTATGTCATTCTTTACATTGTATGTTGACGGAACTCCTATTCTATCTTGACCAGTACAGCCAGATTTTGATAATAAGCTATATATATATATATATATATATACAAGCATATTCTACGATTTTTACAGGTTCTGGTATTTATTATTCTAATAAAGGTAATGCAATTTTACTTACCGAATATCCTAATGGTTATACTCTACTAGTGTTTGATTTAAATCCCGATTCTAGAAAATTGCAACATTTCATACTAGCCCCCAGCGAGAGGGAAGTGTACGATTAGAGATTCATTTTAAGAAAGAACTGTCATCTCCTGTAACCGCTGTTATTTACGACGAATTCTCCTCAGAACTAGAAATTGATTTCCAGTGAAAATATATATATTAATTTAAAAAATGTTAAATACCCAAGAACTTTATGATGCATTACAACAAAATTTGCCTAGAAATCATTTTATGGGTGCATATGCTGCAGATCAACTACCCCGTTGATTAATACATTTCCTGCAGCTATTATTATAAATACTTATTTTAGTAATAAGCCCGGTGAACATAGGGTTGCTGTTTATATTTCTAATTTAGGGCACGGTGAATATTTTGATAACTATGGCCTTCCACCATATATAACATATCATACAAGGTTTTTAAAAAGAAACTGTTTATTTTATACGTAGAATAATAGATGTATTCAAGGTGATTTATCTCAATTCTGTGGACACTATTGTTTTCTCTATATAGCATGTCTTGCATCTGGCTATTCACTATAGGCCTTCTTAAAAAATATCAACCGGCAACGCTAATGTTAGCAACATAATGCTTTATTCGTTTCTGAGAATGGTCCCTGGCGCGAGATTAAATTCTCCGTAAACTTTGTGTATGTGTTGGTCCCTGGCGCTACATTAACTTCTCCGTAAACCACGTGTGTGTGTGTGATTGTGTTGGTCCCTGGCGCTACATTAACTTCTCCGTAAACCACGTGTGTGTGTGTGATTGATGGCTAGATGAATAACCATATGAGATATACACAAAATCTTCAAATTTATGTTACAGTGTAGACTATGGTGGAAGCCCTGTGTATTCTTTGCTGTTTTTTTGGAACAAAATTCACTGTAGTTCTTTATGTATAATAAAATGCTTTAGTATAATTAAAGGAAATATTCTTTTATAAGTTGTTTATAGAATAAAAAGTACATAGGTCACTCGATGGCCCCATAACAAATTTGAAAACCTCATCTCAATATGTTTCGCAGTTTACGAGATATACAGGTTTCAATATTTGACCTTTGACCACATGGTCAGCATTTCTTTCACATATACAATTCAATGCTCTTATAAAGTGAAAACCGCATTTATATATGTATCGCCGTTTACAAGATATACGGGGTTAAATATTTGACCTTTGGCCTCGATGTCACCATTTTTTCACATATACCATTCAGTGCCTTTATATCGAATTTAAAAACCACATTTCAATATGCTTTGCCGTTTACGAAATATACGGGGTTAAATATTTGATCTTTGACCTCGAGGTTACCAGTTTTTCACAAATAGTATTCAATGCCCTTTTACTGAAAATGGAAAACGTATTTCAATATGTTTCGCCGTTTACCATACATAGTCAATTCAATACTTGACCTTTCACCCCGAGGTCACCATGTTTTCACATATACAATTCAATTTCCCTTATAACGAAAGTAAATACAGAATTTCAATAGGTTTCAAAGTTTACGAGATATACGGGATTAAGTATTTGACCTTTGACCTCGAGGTCACTATTTTTTTCACATATACTATTGAATGCCCTTATGTTGAATGTGAAAACCACATTTCAATATATTTCGCCGTTTACGAGATATACAGGGTTAAATATTATATCTCTGACCTCGAAGTCACCATTTTTTTCACAAATAATATTCAATGTCCTTATAACAAAAGTGAAAACAGAATTTCAATATGCCTAACAATTTACGAGATATACACTGTTAATTATTTGACCTTTGACCTCGAGGTGACCACTTTTTTAACAAATAGTATTCAATGTCCTTATAACAAATGTGAAAATAGAATTTAAATATATCTAGCCGTTTACGATATATACACCGTTAAATATTTGACCTTTGACCTTAGTACCATTTTGTTGACTTGGGCCTAGGTAGTATCAAAACACTGATATTAGGTAGTTTTCACCTACTAGTGCCCCTTTGGTGTGGTTATAAGTGCTTAGTCAAAAAGACGCATTACCAGTTACTACGTAGTGACCATTTGGTCGGGTGTGAATTAGGTATAGAAACTGGGTTCAAATTTGACATTGGCACTGTTGTGATTTTTGCTTTGTTCCTGTAAGACCGTAGCCTTTGTGCTATGTTAAATAGGGGTTGGGAAAATATTTGTATGTTTTCCTCCTAGGGGTTGCGACGAAAATTTCTGTTGTAATCTCTGCTATGTTAAATAAGGGCGGGAAAAATGTGTTCGTATTAGGGATCATAATACCTGTAAAACCGTGCCCTCTGTAGTGATTTTTAGGGTTGAAAAAGAGCTTCGTATTCCTGTGTATCTGTGTACTATGATAAATAGGGGTTGGGAAAATGTATATGTAATCTCTGTTATAGTGTTGTGCAGTTGCTTATCTTTGTTTTGTTAAATAGGGGTCGTAGCCCTGTACACTATCTATGGTTAAATAGGTAATAAAAATGGGTCACAGCCTTTCATAGTGTTTCGTAAGGGCGTAATTTCTGCTATGATAAGTATAGGTTGAAAAAATGTTCTCATACTCTTTTACAAAAATACTACTACTCTATGTTACAATTAAAAATAAGGGCCGTAAAAGAGAATAAAAAGTAACCATCTGGTGCCAAAAAAGTAACCAAATCTGGTTCCAAGATTTGAGCCAAAGGTGCCTAAAACAGCCTCAAATGACCCCATTCTTTCATTAAGCGAGATGAAGAACAAACGAGACACAGATCAGTAATTGAACAGATTAAACTCAGCAGATTAATCTCTTCGAGACGTTCTAGAATAACACAAAACTCCGCCACTAGATTTTAAAACAACTAAATACTTTCTGTAGTTACCTTAAACGTCTTTGACTGGCTCGAAAGTTGAAAGTAGTTAGTCCGCCATACCAAAAGCAGTTCATTTTGCACAAAACATTAAAGGAATTTAGTAGAGGATCCACAGATGGCCATCCCTTACTTCACGAAGTTCTGTGTGCAAAATGTGCAAATGCTAAGTAATAGCAGAGTAAATTATAAACCACATAACTAGAATATATTTTTTGAAAATAGCAACTTAATAATGTTGATCTGAATCTCGAAGTCTTCATTAGATTTGTATTAAGTTCACCTTTCCTAAAAGTGAACTTTCTCCAATACTTCTATTTCTAATCTCAAAACTATGTGTTGTGGTCGTATGCTTGAGAGTGTTATAGAATGTTTGGAGAGGCACATTATGGACATTTTAAGTCCGTGCCTTGCATATTACAATATACTATTTGGGGTGACAGTATATGATATATCTCGTATCTAAACTAAAATTTTCGTCAGATTAAGTTGTTGTTACCGAACTGTTGCTAGAGAGAAAATGGAGATTTTCCAATTAAAAATTTGTAACAAGTAAAACAAGTTATAAATTGAAGAATATACAAGTGAAAAGAATATACAAGTTTTCAACACCAAAATCCATTTTTTTTTCTGTTCAATAGTTAGAATATGAGAAAAATTGTATATTCTTGGTATCAATATTTCACCCTCGATATTGTATGGTATATGCAAGCCAGGGACTTAAGATGCCTCTCCAAATGTTGCAGAAGTCGTCAAAATAACCGGGCTAAGAAATGCGTAATGTATCTGGTAGCGATGTTACCTCGAGCTGACATCTCGCACTGTCTTTACTACGCACACACGCACGTACATAAAAAAATGAGCGCGGAATTATTAAGTGCATCAGCGCCAACCAATTCTTTTCGCATTACTCAGCATAGCTATCTTGTGAACTCACTAGAGAACATTATGGGCATCATTTTCAGTCCGTGCTATTGAAACAATGAGAATCAACTACTTTCAGACCTACTTACGTTTTACAAGTAAATACATCTCTCCATACTACGTACATAAGTTCCATATAAAATGGACGATAGCACATTTTTGTAAAGTTTCTCCAATTTGGCAACAGGGAATTACCCTAACGAAACGCTGACTATAATTTTATAACGAGTACTGATTCATTATTCCCACATTGGGCTATGATTCAAATTTATAAGGTCACCCGATTGCCCAATTTTCTATGAATTCGAGTGTACATAAAATTTACATCAATTTATTTTTTTTACCTTTTATGCACGCCACAAGCGAGTTAGTTTCTGGTCACTTGTGTGCTCCTAATTTGTAAAAGAACCGGCTTTGTTTAAGATAAAGAAGAGTAAGCTACCAAGGCCTTCTGAAGCTCTTCCACTATGACCCATCAGAATACTGTGACTCTCTTTCTGCCATAGTTTAGTGGTGAACAGTATTTTTGGCATATTCCCTTCAGACCCGAAGTCCATTCCACTAGTTTTGGAGTAAAAGAATGAAATGCGTTTCATCCCTCCATGTTGGTTTATGGCAATGACGAAGTATTGCCATCGAGTGGTCAATGTTGCCAGCCTGGTATTTATTTTATTTTTTGCCACAACGTCGGTTTATTGGATATGGCATCCTCAATTGATGGTAAAAATAATATGTGAAGCACACAACTTAGTGTTACAAACTGTAAATGTTATTCCAGGCTATGAAAAATCAAAATTTGCAAGGTTCACTAATTGCAGTCAGACCCATATGAAAGTAGGCAGCTATCGATTATGGTAAAGGGTACTAAAATAGCAAATATCAAGTAGTAGCAAAATCATAAGGATAAAATTGATATATAGCGACCAAGATGGTGACAGGCTGTGAATAACGCTCCCTCTTGACACAGCCCAACATCGCGAACCAGCAATAAAATGTGGCAGTAACTCTTCACGATATATATAATAAGTTTGTGGACTGAAAAATATTTAGCTTATTCTAATGCTATGATCTCAGTGTTTGTACTAACATTTAAATTAAAATTAAATGCAACGAAGTGAATAGCGCAGCCTCACTCAAGGTCAACCAGGTCATTGACCATACGCGCAGCCAACAACTGAGCAGCTTTTGGCGAAATATCGAAAACTAGACAAGATATTCTTGAAGAAGATCCTGAAAGTAAGCTAACGAAGAACCAAATTAAAGATGATACACGTAGGCTACTGAGTGTCTACAAGACTTGATCGACTTAAAGAAGCAATTCTCTTCTGAATTGGAGCTTCAGAGGAAGAAAACTCTTAAATTAAATAAGCATGTCCTTGAAAATGAAAAGGATATTGAAGGTTGTATCAATACAACCGAAGAAATTGTATACTATTCTAGGGAATCCCGGAAAATCCAGAGGAAGATGTATATAAAGTGATTATTTTTTTCTGTGAAGAATCGGTACGAGTGAAGTAACCATGGCTAATTTTTACAGTGCCCATTGTCTGGGTGTCAAGAAGCGTAGATTGGCATCATAAATTGTTGAAGAATGTGCTAGATGCATAATTACAAAATTCATTTCTTATCAAAGATCAGAGAGAATTTGGAAAGCGAAAAGGAAGTTCATAGGAGCAAAATTACTTGTGAGCGGAGTCACTGACCCCTGCTAGGCAAGTCGTGCTAAAAGAAGTTGTAACAGCCTAGTTGCTGTTCCATTTTTATTTTTTTATTTTTCTCCCCTTTTATTTTTCTTAGTCTCCGTTTTGTTTTCTTTCAGTGTGTTCTCTTTAGCTCATTCTCTTTGGTTGGTTTTAGACTCTTCGAGCGTTTTCCGCTTGGATTTTTCTTTGGATTTTTAATCGTTATCCATCCAGGTTTTCGTTAGTCACGCAGCAATGACTTGGATCTAACGCTTGTTTTTGATTGGCCCTAGTCAATGCTTCGTGACTTGTTTTTTGCTGATTGGTGTGAATCAGCCTTCTTCTCCGTTTGCTGGGAGAACTGCTCTCCCACGCCATGTTAGTTTAGTTCCAATTTTTAAACCGAAGCGACCAGATGCATGGGCTTTCCATCACCTGTACTTCCCAAGCCCTGTCTACGAAAGGTAGATGTAAACACTAAATTTAGCGTAATTTCGATGATATTTCGATTGATTTCGTCCGTTCCGGAAAATTACTTTAAATCATATTAAGAAGAATAAATACCGATACAAGTGCTATCAGGACTTTTTCGTCATAATTTCGGAATTTTCACCTCATCAAAATTTTAATATTTTGTTTTGAGATTATTTATTAAAATGTTTAATATGTTCTAAATTTTAGTATGGGGCCGCTATTGACCGAATTCTTGCATTATAAATATCGGTTCGTTAGGTTTCAATAATCAAATGCCAATTTCTCGTCTCCCGTTTTTCCATATTCTATTCGAAATTCCCGGTTAGCCATGTTTGACAGCTACCGCATATTTTCCATACTTGATCAAATTAGCAACCTGTCTGCTCGATTATTTTTGCGTACCGCTTTGATGCTAATAGTAAATTTTAATTTATTCGACATGGTTCGATAAGTTTTGGTTTCAACTCCAGCCACTATTCTCCAATGAAAAATCATATTTTATAACAATATTTTGTATTTTCAAAATTTATTCAGAACGTCTTTTATATAACGTAGTAATCGTCTGTAATGACGTCACGAAAATATTAAGGTTAAAGTGATTCTTTAATTACCATACATTTTGGACTAGAACTTCTTTCGTGTAAGTAATACTGTACTCAAACTTTTCCAAATTGTACAACAATATTTCGGAAATAATTTGTGAAAACATCAACGAAATTTGTTAATAATTACAGAAATTATGGACATTTACGTGTGACTACATAACTTTCAGTTCGGCTTAATTCATGTATACCAGCGATTCAAATTTGTTTGTTTTACAATGCAACAGTAATTCTGTTCAGATTCTGATAAAATT
>JAGDQP010059695.1:0-12334 GCA_022664845.1 Lepisma saccharinum | reverse complement strand
TACGATAGTCTTTCGTTTACGAACTCTATATTCTGAACCGCCTGAAGGATACTATTCTTAATGAGGAACCCTGTTCCGAAATCGTGAGACTGTGTTCCCCCGTAGTAGAAAGTGTACTTGCCCTGTGGGATACTATCTTGACCCTCCCACCGAACTTCTTGTATCGCTAATATGTCTAGCTCGTACTTTTCGGTCTCGTGTACCGCCACCTCAAGAGCGCCTGTTTGGTATAATGTTCGTACGTTCCACGTTCCTATTCTAAGGTATTTCTTAATCCTATTCATAGAGCCCCCTGAAGCAGTCCCAGCCCGGAGATCCGAATGAGGGACTAGTTTACCTCCGGAATATTTTACCCCAGGAGAATGCATGAACAATCTGTTACTATTTCTTGACATGTTTTAGCGGTGTAGAGTTGTCAGCTCTACGACCTCGCAGTAAAGGTAGACATTCAAGATGTCGCCCTCTGTCCATCTTTGAGCCTTGCCGATGTCATTCATCTTCAGCCTCAGAGTGGTAATGGTGATGCTGCTTCCCCTCACCATGATATTTTTGTTCGGGTTTATCGTCCCCTAGCCTTTGTAGATCCCTCTACTAACTGCAAGGCAGCAGTACTGGTTTTGGTCCGCCCCGGAATATTTCCGGTACCCACCATATCTGGTCGGCATTCCCCTATCCGCCACCTGGGAGGCGCCTGGTGGAAGACCAGACCAGTAACTTGCTAAACATATAGGGGACGTTTATTTTCTAAGTCTGTCTAGAGTTAAAGAAGAAATATAAACGTTATTTCGATAGATAGCAGTTTTGTGCATTCTTTGGGAAAACGTATTTTGTGTTTGCTTTGACAGCAAGAAAACTAACAGTAACAGCAAAATACCATCCACTAATATTACTGCTTTAATTATGTGTTGTAACACCCCATGATTACGCGAGTGTTTCTCCTGATTCATTCTCTGCACAACGCCACACGTATTTTTACTTGATATTCGTGTTGATCAGATATTAGTTGACCCGATATAGAAAATATATTGTTTACTCTGTGAAGAAGGAAATAGATAGTTCTGGCGTGGAGTGGACTGTGAGTTCATAACGCACTAGAGCTTAGAAATTACTATGAAGGACAATGGACAGCGATCTAGAGATCTTGTCAATTGGTGAGTGATATGTTTTTAAAGTATATGACGTCATAATTTAATTGAACTCTCAGCACTCATCAATCGACAAGTTTTCGAGATTGCTGTCCATTGTATTTCACAGTAATTTGTAAGTTCTAGTGCGCTATGAACTTATCTTTTTGATAGTACTCTTAGTTTTTGAAATATTTTGAAAAATGTTAAAACATGTAACGTTGGAGCAAGTATCCCTCTTAAGCGTATTTTGCTTGCGGAAGAATTTTGAGTGCCGTGTTTGGAACATAGTTTACTTACAAAAAAAGCATCCATTTATTTATAATTTAGGTGCTAATAAATATCAGTGTGCATCTTCTTCGCTTGTAATTTGAAGGTAAACATTATTGGGATAACAACAAATGTAGAAAGAAGATTTCGAATTTTTTACAAAACACGTTTATAGATGACCTTTAAAACCATTTTCATGCAAAAAAGAAAAACAACTAGATATTTTATTATTTTATGTGTACTATATATGTGAGAAGTTCTGAATCGTCCATGCTTTTCTGTCACTTCCATCGCTATCTGATTCATACATCAGGAGGGAATTTCTCTCCTGTGAAACATATATTTCCGCAGAAGAAAACACGTATTAGTTTATTTTAAGCGGAGTTTCCATTTTCCAAATTTCATGAAAAATGATGGGAAACACTTTGCAGATGTTTCGTGTTAGTGATCCTGGTAAACTTATACACTGTACTTCGTTCAGCGTTTTCTGTTAAATGAAATAGGGCAGTACGAGTCAATCAACAGCTTGAATTTTTCAGGATTGTTAAGACTATAACTAGCCGTGGACAATTATGTGAATATTGACAATTGTCTAAACAAATAACGTACAAAGAAGAAAATAACGTTCAGTGAAGTTTGCGAAGTTTGAAATTGAAACCTCGCTCTTCGTCACGTTTCAAATTTAGCAACGTGCATCGGACAAGTCTGCTTGCTGCCAGTCTCTGCTTAGTCTTGGTATTCTTTTGCAGTTAAACAGTTAGTTATTGTTGTTTTTATTTTTGAATTTTATTTCTGGGCTGTAGGGATCTAAGGCTCAGGCCGGAATAGGGGAGGGGAAAGGTGTCGGTCAGGGCCTATATTGAAGGTGCCACCCTCTCATTTGCTTGGAGGGACTGAGGGAAAACCCTGGGAAAATTTCAGTCAATATGGTCGTCCGCTGGGTCCCACGACTTATCGAATGCTAACCTAACACTCTACCACTGAGCTACGGCGGTTTGGTTGTTGCTTTTTTGTTTATAAAGAAAACTTGAGCTTTCTATCACGGCTGGTTCATTTAAATATATCTTTTTCTTATAAGAAGTATCTACTTGCTAATGCAGACACTAGTTTGCATATTATTGCATTCTGCGGATTGTAAGTAAATTGGTTTACTTCTTCATTTCTCTTGTGACTAATATAACGAAATCGGAACGCTAATTTTCTGTATATTCATTATGGAATTCTCAGCGATATATATTCTGTGAGTTACTTGAAGACAAAAAAAAATATTTAATTGGGGAGAGTGTACTATTGTGAGTACGTCCCATACAATAATTTCACCGCCCCGATGACTATGGTGGAATTAACGGACGAACAATGTTGAGATAAAAATCGACATTGTCCCTCCAAAGTCACCGACCAGACCATGCATGTACCGATGGGGAGTTGGTAACGCGAGATGGTTTCAGAGGATAGCTAAACCAAATTACTATACACTGCTATTGGGATGATAACTATACGCAAATAAAACTCGAAATGCCCGTGATTCGATTTAACAAATAACAAATTGTTTGGGTATAAATGATTGTAACCAGTCCTTACGTTAGTAGTAATAAACTGCATCTAAACAAAAGTAATAAATGCATGAATCGAATTGAATCTCTCCTACAGAAAATTGTAAGTAGGGGCGCAGAAACCCAGTATTTTCACAATCTCTCTATGTTGTTACTGTCCATACAATTAACTGATTGTATCTTGACAATCTCTCAACTGGTTTATTTCCATACATTCGATTATTTCTGAATCTACAAATTCAACATCTTCGAATAACAAATGATGTTATTATATAAACACTAAAATTTAATGAAATAATACTTCCAAAATCCCCCCCCCCTGGTGTTTGTTGGTGCGAATTTAACATTATTATGCGACTGTTAACATAATATTTGAGCTCGAGTTTAACTGTAAAAGTTCTTAACAGTTAAAAAAAAATCTTCATATCTCCAGGTGGTATCATAGGCCTTCTCTAAATCTAAGAACACAGTAAGAACGTGTTCATTCCGGAGAAATGCGTTCTGAACAATAGACTCTAACCTGAGAAGATGGTCGACAGTTGATCGATATTGGCGAAACCCACACTGATCATTTGAAAGCAAGTTGTTATGCTCCAAGTACCACATTAGGCGTCGGTTTATCATTCTCTCAAAGCGCTTGCATACGCAGCTACTGAGAGCAATAGACTGCTAACTTGTGGTGTTTAGTTTATCTTTGTCAGGTTTCAGAATGGGAATGACAGTAGCTTCTCACCAACTAGGAGGGAAGCTAGCAGTCCTCCAGATCTGATTATACAGGTTTAGGAAGAAGACCTTTCCTTGGGAGGGAAGGTGTCGCAGCATTTCATAATTAATATCATCCAATCCAGGGGATGTGTTTCTAAGATCCCGCAAGGCAGTTTCAACTTCCCACTCCGTGAAATAGACATTATAGCTTTCAAAATTATTTTTATTAAAATAAAAATTAGCTGTCGTTTAACGTTGACAAAATTAGCATTACAATGCTGGGAGCTGGATATTGCTGCGAAGGCTGCCCCAAGAAGATTAGCTATCTCTCCTGGCTCAGTATGCAAGACATTGTTGTGCTTCAGAACAGTCAATGGCTCGGAGCGACAGTTGCCTTGCAAACTTCTGACCCGTTCCCACACGTCTCGGATTGGCGTCGGTGAATTAACGGAAAATAAGTATTCACGAAAAGATGTACGCCGAGTTTGTTTCATGAGACGTCGAATATAAGCTTGTGACTGTCGAACTGCATTCAAATTTGCCGTTGTAGGATATCGATTCAACGCCCGTAAAACGCGACTGCCCCGTCGCCGTGCTACTTCGAGCTCATCGTTCCACCAGGGAACAGAACGCCTACGTGGCGTTCGGCCAGACTGTGGGATGGAACATCTGGCAGCTCGCAAAATTTCACGGTTCAAGTATTCAACCGAATCATTCAGGGGCAAATCTCCTTGATCAACTAGTTGGACACGAGTTGCATATTTAGTCCAGTCAGCACGCTTCAGATACCAGTGCGGTAATTTGCGTGGTGCTTGATAAACGTTTAAAAGTCTAAAATAACTGGGAAGTGGTCACTACCACATAGATCGTCATGTACACGCCATGCCAGCATGGGTGCAACAACTGCACTGCAGAGGACAGATCTATCGCTGAGTACGTTTCACTTGCCAAACTAAAATGCTTGTTAGCACCAGTATTTAATAATACTAAGTTTGAAGCGTGAATAAACGATTCAACTATTCTACCGCGAACATCTGTACGAACACTACCACAAATAACATTATATGAATTAAAATCGCCAACTAAAATTATAGGTTGGGGTAACTGCTGCAAGATATTCTGAAGGTCAAGGTGCGTAAAGTCTTGTTCCCTTGTGATATATAAATTCAGGATTGTGACATGCTGTTCAAGGTGGACGCGAGCAGCAGCCGCCTGTAGGTTCGTAGCAATGTGGACAGGTGTTGAATACAGCGTATCAACAACACCAATTGCAACACCGCCACATGCACGACCATCCGTGGGAAAATCTGTGCGATAGAGTGTATAGTCCTTCAGTGTCACAGATTCAGTTGTTTTAAACTTGGTTTCCGGAAAGCAAACGACAACAGGGGAAAGATCTGATAGCAAGACTTGCAGTTCTTCATAGTGGGAACGAAATCCGCTAAGATTCCATTGGAGCATAGCCATTGGGATGAAGACTAATAAAAATATTACCTTTTAAGGCGAGGTTTATTTAGTTTTCCTCCCTTTCCGACTACAGTATACTCCGAGTCCATCAAATCATCCTCAATCATATCTGATTTGAGGGATGAACTCGGCGCATTAAGGACAGGTGGAGAATTGTGATGTGCTAGTTGAGTAGCAAGCACAGTAGTGAGACGTTTGATGCTCGTCGCTAGTGGTGACATTCGATCAGATCGTGAGATTTTACTGGCACGAACAGTAGATACAGCCCGTGGTGTCCTAGAAGACTCCCTAGGGGCGATTTGGTGCTCAGTATGCCTCGGCGTAACGTGAGAAGGTGAGACTTGGCGATTTTTAGGAGATTTATCACCTTGAGGTCTCTCAGTTTGAGTGGAAACATCAACTGTCTGGGTGCCAACAGAGACAGTTTTAAGCGGTAATCTTGCTGCTACTGTGGAAAACGCACCAGATGGAAGGGTGCGTTGAGACTCTTTTACGCCACGTTTTGCATTACCAGCAGATATTTTCTCGAGGACCATCAACTCCCGAATTCTTTTTTCTTCCTTAAATACCGGACAGTCACGCGACTAGGCCGTGTGATCACCCTTGCAGTTAACACACTGAGGCTTCAGTGACGTGCAAGGATCCGCACCATGGCTGCTGGTACCGCATATTGCACAGACGGCAGAGGTCGCCTTACACGACGTGCTATGTGTCCATAGTGCTGACATTTAAAGCAGCGGAGCGGACTCGGTATATACGGACGGACAGTTAAGCAATAAAAAGCTGCCTTCACGTTCTTGGGGAGCTGTGGAGTGGAAAACGTCAAAATTAGCGACCCCGTAGGTTGGAGTTCTCCACTCTTTCGTGTTTTAATACGACGAACGCTAACTGCTCCTTGGCTGGTAAGTTCGTTCTTAATTTCTTCTTTAGGGACATCTTGCAAGTCCCAACAAGATATTACGCCCTGAGTAAAGTTCAGTTGACGGTGTGGTTCAACTTGAACTTCGAATGGTCCTAGAGTTTTCATTTTTAGAAGATTAATTGACTGTTTATTATTGACTGTCTCCACGAGCAAGGTGCCTTTGCGAAGCTTTTTAACGTGCTTAAGCTCACCTGCAACATAATGAAGTTGTTTTTGTATAATGAAAGGGGATAACCCCTTCAAACCACCTGGATTCTCTGTTTCGTTCTTGACCTTAATTACAAGATATCGTGTGATAGTCGGTACGATTCTTGTCTGTTTCTCTACTTCTATTTTCTCTTCTTTGTCACTGGTTGATTCATTAGCTGTATGCGCTTTCTTGCTTGCATCAGTGACTTTATCTTCATTCTGTCTCTTCTGTCTCTTTCTCCAAAGGCGACTTATTAGGATGTGGTGGAGCCATGATGAATGAAAGCCGTAAATGTCCACACTTCTCCGTCTTCGTTCTGAGGAGCCAACGCCGCTGCCGGGTACTCCCCTCATCACCCTTGTCAGCAAGCTGGAAATCGAGGCGAAGTCCAATGACTTGTACTCCCGACTGATGGATACTTGGGACACGCACTCCCCCCAGTGTTGGCGAGAGCAAAGGTCCGAAGAGCTCCCCAATGGCGCACTGCCCAGTCTCAACAAGCTAGACCATCCAAGAATCTGCTGTTAAGAACTAGGCGTTATCCAATGGTTTCGCCCCCTTTCCTCAGGTCCCAGGGGCCAGCGTCAATGAAAGTACATCCTGTCACATCCTTGAGCATTGCGTGGAGGTGCAAGTCGAAGCACAAGAGGAGATAAAATAATGAGTCATCTGTGGATGAAAACTGGGGTGAATGTAAATTAAATCCTCTCGGCTGGTCCTCCTTTCAAGCAGCGTAGATGTTTAGCTGCGAGGGCGGATTGCAGCCAGCTGGACGATGGGGTCGCCAATTCCCTACGCCGTTGTTGGCTGATTGCAACCAGCATAAGCCAGCTGGACGATGGGGTCGCCATTTCCCTACGCCGTATACGAGCAGCGATGGTCTGCTGCTCGGGCTATGTGATGGTGCCATCACGTTGCGGTCCATAGACCTGCGATAAGGTCGCCAATCCCCTACGCATGTGGGAAGTAAAAATTCTCAACAGAGAAGCACTCTGGCCCTGCTGTTGGACTTCCCATTTTCAGCAACGATGTTAGCAGCTGCCAGGGCTGATTGCAGCCAGTAAAACTAACTGGGCGATGGTGGCGACACTTCCCGACGATGCCTCTTCTTTCTTGTCTTCATCTCGAGCTTCTGCATAGATCACGCCCTTGTTTTCAATGCAGACTGACCCGATTTCGATTCCCGTTGAGACCTTATAGATTTTCGATGTTAACTCACTGTCTCAAGAAGTAGCACCAGGAAGAGTGGCATTGGAAGTCGATGCATTGACCACACGACCCCCAATTGAACGAGGGCTATCTGGTGGGCCAGTGTCAGATTTAGGCTACATGTTATGAAGTTGTATAATACCTTATATTATATACACAGTCTTTTAAATAACTCGTGTTATTTTCTAGAGCACTAAGAAAAGGGGAAGTTTTTACACAATTAATGAGAAATTCGGCATTCAGTTTTTTTTTTAAATGTCTGAATTTTTCAAATATTTAGAATAAATTGTACACAATCACTGTTTAACTCCCCTTTAGAGGCTGTAAACACAAAAGTTCATTTTCCTTATGGGAAAAGCAGTTTTCTACAATAATTATTTCTCATGATTTTGCGACAAATGAGAACTATTAGTTACAAAATGCAATAACACTCATCTGGAATGCAAGTACAGGAGGGTCGAATAATATTTTTTGTTAATAGTTTTATTTGAGGGGGGACAAGGGGCGTATCAAGTGAGTTAGTGGAATTTTACAAAAATCCCAAATTTTATTTTGGGAATGCCATTGAACGTCAGATTAATCACAAATATCACAGACGTAATGATCCGATGTTCCTTGCATTTTCTAGTGACTAATAATGGGGTACAGCCCCCCTTTCAAAAATCTCTAAAAATAAATTTACGATAAATATCCTTAGGAAGACATACAGGTAAAAACTAATATTTTTGATCATTTAATGTGAAATTTAGCATTATTGTAGAAAAATGTATGAATGTTTATTGTTGTTGTTCTTTATTGTTTCTTTCTTTCTTGACATTTGAAATGCATAGAAAAGTCACATAATATTCGTACATTATACATACAAGCACATTTAAAATCTGGCGTCTTAATAATACGGTAAGTACAAACTAGTGTAGACTGCATATCTAAGTATAAATTGCTTAAAGTACTATTTCAGTCAAATTATAATCTCCAGCTTCCTTCAATACTTTTTTTTAATTTTAAGTTTGTGTTGTGTAATATTCAAAGGTCTTACACTAGCCGGCAATAAGTTGTTCATCTTGATTCCTACGTTTACATAACTGTTTGACGTTTTATTTAATGTAAACCTAGGTATATTCAGATTATTACGATATCTGGTATTATATTGATGAATGTCTGCTCTTAAATTGTATAGTGCGATATTGCTTCTTATATAAACAAGGCATTGAAACACATACATACAAGCTAAAGTCATAATTTTTAACTGTTTGAATGCGTCTCTACAATATTATCGTTGGATTCAAACCTACAATACATCTTATTGCAACCTTTTGTATTTTAAAAGCTTCATCAGCTTTAGATCCATTTCCCGAAAATAATAGACCATAAGAGAGTTTAGAGTGTACATAAGCATAGTTATAAGGTACCAATAACCTAAGTCCTTTTAACAAGTATATTTTTGTTGTTAAATCCTGACAAACTCTCTCAATGTGATTGGACCATACTAATTTTGAGTCCAAATAAAAGCCAATCAATTTAACACTCTTAAATTTAGACTGAGCTGACAAATCATTGTTCAATGAGCAACAACTATATATTGTTTTCGAATCATTAATAATAAGATCATTATTTTTACACCACTTCCTTACTAAATTTGAGCTTAGAACAGAAAGAAGCGGACGACACCAGCACCAAGCGGTAAGACTTGGAAACATAAAAGATACGCCAACAAAAAGGGATATAAAAGGCCAGTCAACTACCTTAGAAGTTATTACTTCTTCACTCCGAAAAGTGGCCACCTCTTCCTACTTGATATGGACTGCAGTCAGGACTCTCTCCTAACCCGCGACTTGCACTGGAGCCAGTATATCTATCTATACCTTGCTAACTTGAACTGGAGTTAGTATCCATTCTGTAAAACAATCTCCTCTCCAAAAGACCTAAGTCGAAGTTATCACTGCAAAAGAAGTGAACCACTAGTCTGATCATTACAGAGCCCGCGTTCGGGACGCTCATATTAATAACAGTAAAGTAATTGTATGTTTTATAATATTGGAACTTTTTCTAATAGACTGGTGTCGATAAAACGTAAATAAGGGTTTGCTCTATTATTTAATAAATAAACCACTATAATAAACGATCTTTGGTCAAACAGACTGCACCAGATTAAATTCTTTATTTAGAGGACTGTGCTATCAGGTCATATACGATCCTGTCGCTACATTACGAAGTAACAACCAAATTAATCATTACGTGGTGGATCGCCAGGTTTACAGCGTTAATCATTGCGATATCCTGTGATTATATGTAAAACAACGTAAGATGATTTTCAATTTGCTTGATTTTCAGAGATATATATTAAATATAATAATCAAAATACAGCAAATGCCTTGTTCCTTTTGATCTAATATGGAAAATCATCCTAACTTCTATAGAACATTAAATCTGAAACTAGAATGCTTTTATCTTTTCGAATATATTACAAATATAATGCACCATGAGAGCACCACCACGTCATCTCACTACTTCAATAGAAAATTTAAATGGCAGTACAGACGATATGCCTAAAAGTTTGCATTTCTTATGTACGAGAAGGCAAAGTTTCTTTCATACTCAGCGAACTTCTATTTTAAGCATTTAGGCATCGTTCAAATTGTTTCCAAACGGCATGCTGGTAAATAACCTCCATAAAAACTTTATTGTCTGTAATTGGAGAACTAACCGTTCGATTTATTTTATTCCTTTACTAAATTATTTGGTTAAAAGCATAAACCTCAGTTAGTTAGTTGGTTTTGTCAAAATATTTTTTAAACTTTGTTGGCATGGGCTGAATGGATTTTAGAAAATGAGGGCCCAAACCAGTTTTCTATCATTTCCGATTGTCATACTGAAAATGAGGAATTGGGTGTTAAATATCCACTGAAAAACTTAACTCTCGATGATACGATACTGATAAGCAACAGGGAAATAGAAACTAAACAATTTTCTTTTAATTGGATTTTCAGTAAAAATAAAGGCCTGAACTAATTGGGATGGTGTCCTTTGAGCTCGAGAATGCCTACGTGTTACAAATGTACAATTTGTATCCTTTATAAGTATCAAATTGAAACAGCTGTGCTATGTGATACTTAGTTATGATGTGTTAGTTAGTTTAGAATAAAAATAGGCCTCGTATTTAAACTACAGGGAAAATACACACACCAGTGAAACGAAGTCAGGAAATTATGTTGAAATAAATGAACAATTAATTTTATACATTTTTAATATAAAGCTTAAAAGATAAATAATATTAAATATTAAATCTACGAAAAATTAAAAGAAAATAGTTTGCATAATAAACCATTTAGGTTTTCTGGTTAATGGTTTAAGCCGTAAACTTGTTTTAACCTTTTTTTGTTAGAAATTAAATGATGTACAATTAACGGTATGGCAAATAAGACAATTCACTGAAACAGTTATAGCCCCAGGCTGATTTTCGCTGCTATTCAAAATATAGGGTTCGTAGAGCGTGCTGCTAACGCTGACTACGAATAAAATAATTAATTCGTTATAATTTGCATTTACGGACATAAATTACGAACAATTAAAAACGGAAAATTTTATGTAGCATCATTTAGTCAATAGTTTCATACTTTTAGAGGACCATTTACTCAGTGTGAATATCGCCAATACATACAACGCCGAAAATAAAGTGTGAGATATAATTTATATTTGGGGAATTAAATTATGATCAACGTAAGAAAACAAAAAAGCAAAAAAAAACAAGAGGACTATTAACTAAAAAATTATAGCGAAACAACTTATAATTCAGAATTCATGCTACCAATGACAACAATGCTTAAAATAAATAATTCCTAAATATGTATATTTGTGGAGAGACTTAAGAAAAAGAAAATTAAACTAGGATATCTCAGTTAAAAGTTATAGCAAATATTAAAAAAAAATACAATTTTTGATGCTATATTCCAATATAGTGATTCAGTGTCCACTTTTCTAATGTTTACAACGCTTAAAGTAACTAGTTTGTTATAATTTATTTTAATACCAAATTCCATGCTTTCACATTGCCTACCTGTATCTAGGAGGTAAAAGACACTATAACTTTCTTGTGCTGCTTAAACTAGTGATGAGAAAATAGTTTTGCAGATTTGAGCACGCTCTTCGTGAAGATACAGTGAAAAATGTCATTGTTTGTTTTCGTGTAGAATTGGCAATACTATTATAACACTATATCGCAAAAAGAATGTGAAAGGGTGTGCTCAATTCTACGGAAGTATCCAACGAGCTCGAGTTTTGCAAATAAAAAGAAAAAATACTTATAGTGTGCGGCAGGTATTTGAGAACACATTCACGTCCGTTGGGAAAAAGCACAAACAATAGAGATAGAACATTAGTTATATTTTAAATTTCTGTACAGGTGACAACATACATAGTGGATGACATCATTTAATGAAGCCGCCGTCAACTGCAATAACAACCTATACACGCCGCCGAAACTACATGCAGGCAACAATGAGATAGATGGACTTGGGAATGTTATGTTTTTTTTCCGATGGGAAAATGTTTGACCAGAACCAGAAAAGATGAACCTCAAAATTAATCGTAGGCTTTGTAGAAGCCGCAAGAAGGTTTCGACCGTCATTTACACGAAATTTGCAGCTTCAGCGATGGTTGTGGAGGTCGTGAGCAGTGAAGGCGACGTGGTATATCCACATTTCTTCTTTGAAGGTGCCAGAGGCAACACCGTTGCTTATACCGAAGCATTGAACATGGTTCTGAAGCTCTGGATTACTGCTGTAGCACGTTGGAGGCTGTATGTTTTTTTTTTACCAAGACCTTGCACCATTCCACACAGTTCATACAACTCAAGAATGGATGGCCGAAAATTTTCATAATCATGTCACTCCCAACA
>JAGDQP010059694.1:1318-12334 GCA_022664845.1 Lepisma saccharinum | reverse complement strand
TTACAAACTGAGTTGTATAATTCTTAAGAGTATCTATCAAATGAAGTGTGTGTCCATAATTTGAAAATATTTGTTATTGATGAGAGATTTAAAGTACTGGGCTATGCCGACTTAAGTTAATGACCTTCAAATATCTCGGCTTGAATAATTTGCTTCAAAATATGAAACAGTTAATTTCATTAATGTTAATGTTAGATGAGTCGCTTTTCAAAATTTCAATGCTTCTCTTGTTTAGTTCCGTATTAAAAAAAAATAGATAAAAATAAGATGTGTGAGCAGCAAAGCATCGTAAGATGAGGGTCCGACAATTAATACTGTAGAAGGATGTGTAGATTACGATTGGCTTATTGGTACATTTTAAGCTTTGTATATAAATGTGTGTGAAAGAGAGAGAGAGAGACAGAGAGGGAGATAGAGAAAGATAGAGAAGTTTCAATTTTATTGATTTTCTAGAAGAACTGCTTCATTTTCATCAAACAGAGTACATTCAGAAGAAATAAAAGTTACATAATAGTACATTAATAGCATTCGTGTTTTTGCAATGTTTGTGTAGTGGGTATAAATTGGGTATTTTTGATTACATAGTGCAACAGTAGGACTAGTCCCTTAATGTAGCGTAAACATCTGGGTGACGTAGATATATATACAGTATTAGGTAGCGAGAGACGAGGAGTACAGCGTACCCTCGTGACTAGCTTCTTTGATATCATCTCTAAAACATAGGGAAATTGAGAATAAATCAAATGACAAACACTGAATACATTTTAGTAGGAACATAGAAACATATCAAAAGGATTCTGAAATGAACAGCAACTTTAGCTACTATTGACGGAGCAAGCGTAACTCGGGTACTGATACACACAAATACAAATACGAATACAATCTAACATAAACATACATAACTCCCCAATGCCAAACAGAGATAACAGTTATTAAAACCATATTCTTTAAGAGTTCTCAAGTCACCTTATATTTAATGATTGATGGGAACAAGGTCTAGGTTCAATCACTTCTGAATGATAGATGGTGAAAGATAATTATGAAGATTCTCGTTTAAAGATTATAAAATAGTTTTAAAGATGTTCTGCTGTTCGTACTCAAATAATACTGTCATTGAAAAGCACGTATATGCCAATAGAAGTTATTTGAAGCAAAGTCCGTAAATGTAGAAATAAGCAGAGTCCGTAGAAATCTTAACTTTGAAGCTTCTGTAGAATATTTCTGATATGTCTGAGGACCAAACAACTGTCCTAAGACTGATGTCGGACTGAGCCTCGAGGTAGGTTTCATACTACTTGTATTTGGATGCCAAGTGTCTCTAGTCTTTTGTTGTACATTACATCATAATTTAGGTATTCTGGAAAGGGAGAGATGAGAATATTCACAGCATGAGGATAAGCAAGAATTGGAAATTTACGTTGTTAATTTCTATTGAATTTTTCAGGTGCTCATTCTTGGAGAATATATATAATAACTATGTTTAGAATACTCATTCTCTCCACTTATTTCTATGGGTTTCTTCTCTTGGGGAACTTCAAACATACGTCAATACATTATGTCATTCTGTAGAACCAATATTTAGAAAACGTGCTTTTCCCTTGAGTTCTTAATACATGACTAATAATTGTTACTTTCTTGGAGAACGACTGCGACCTTCGTTTCCCAAAACAATTCTTAATAGGTAAGATTATCTACCAAAATACACATTTTCTAGTTCTCTAAATTGGGAATTCTTACGGCAACATTCTTATTAATATTACACTGAATGAGTGTTTTAGTTGTTGATTCGTGCTACGAATTCCTTGTAATATGTATCTTAAATTATTCCATTTACTGAAGTCAAAAAAATAAAATACAAAAATCTTTACGTACCAGAAACACTAAAAATGACAAAGAAATATTATTATAGACATATTATTTGGGTTATCCAAATAATAAAGTCACAATAGATTGAAATGAATATGGTTCAGGAAATGTAATGGGAGAATTCCAATGCATGTAGTGAAAAGCGTAAAAACCAAATATAGGAAAATAGAGTAGTAGAAGGTATAAAATCTGAAATCAAGGAGAGGGCAAATGCCCCCTTGCCCCTCCCTGCCGACGCCCTTGATCTAAGATTGCATTTTAATAGGAGACAGTCCAGGTGACAGTGGGTGTAATGGTATAACTTTAATCCACCTCAAATATACCAAAAATAATAAGCATCTTAAAACCGCCTTCCGCATAGATAATGTGCCTTTCTGATTAGCTTCCCAAACCTTTAAAAACGTGTGGGTACGATTTGTGGTACATTAGAGGTGAGTCATTTATCTAATATTTTTTTTCTAGAGCCTATTTATCTTTTTAATGCCTAATTTGAGATGTTAAAGTTAGTATTTTTAGGAACCTGAAACTAAATTTATAGAACGTAAAAATCCGCGTTCTATCATACTCTATCTTTCATATTATTGCATTGCTATAAAGAATTCACAAAAAAATATTCTCAAACGGATGTCGGCATTTAATTAGTGTCATTTGGCGCCTTTTCTGTGCTCCGTCAGTTTAGGCGTTTCTTTCTATTTTGCTGAACTGTGTAATTATCAGTGCAAAGGTCACCCTATCAATTTGGTATCAGAACTATGAAACGAATTTAAAAGACTATTGAAAATACACTATAAAGAAGAGCGATATTGTGTGTAACCAGACTAATTATAATATTTCTATTGTTTTACCTTTAACCAACCTATGCACATATTATTGTTCTACCTTTAGTCTGCTCTGTTGTATTTTCCTAATTTGCTTATAAGATCAAAAGCCCTGAGCAAGACAATCAGAGCGAGAGGTAGATTGAAATAAGAAATATTTAATTCCTCTTTATTGTTGCGGAATTTCGTTTCCTATTTACCCTCTCATCGTCTTATAGCTTTGCATTTGTCTGGACATGTTTTCAAGTATCATAGCTGTAACTTAATAAAATTTGAAATAACGGTATCAGGTGACTACTGAAGGGGGAATAGTACAATGTGACAAAATGGATGAAAGTTAGTTGTTTACTTCTTAGCTCAGAAACCAAACTCTGTTCATTAATAAAGGTCTGTAGTGTTATTTTAATATTCTAGTTATTAAGTGTCTACTAAACGGAGTGAATCTTACTTTAGGATCTAGGAAAGATTTCTTTCTTTCTTGCTCTTAAAGAAAATTTATTTGAATCTTTTAGGGCGTTCTTATTTTGTAAAATATTTCAACTAAATATTATACAATAATTTATATGGAATTCCACACAACGATTACTTGCGACAATTAACTTTTATATATTTGGAAATCAAAATATACTTTATCGTTTAAAAATTGTATTTGGAACCCGTGAAATTAATATTCCGCTAAATGTCTACAACTGGCAAAGAGTAGATTTATTAGTAATTTTAAAAGGAATATCTTTTCATTTTACTGCTTCCAAATCGAGAGTTTCCAATTTGCTGCTAAGTCTGCTCTGTTTTTCGTTCGTTGTTCTCTATCTTACTATAGGTTGTGTTCAATGTTGATTGATTTAATTTACAGTGATTTAAATAATGATTTCCATCGCGATTTAAATCAAGTGATTATTTTTAAAATCAGTGATTTAAATTATATATTAAACAAAAGTCGAAATATATTGCAATATTTAAAATCATTTTGTGGTTTCAATCATATATAAGTTTGAACTTTTACCTTTCAGTCCTTATGTGATAATGGGCTCCTATGATGTAAACCAAACCCGAAGTGATCGACCTAGAATTTTAATAAACTATTTGATTGGTTCATTTGATATTACACGGGATATTTTAGAAGATAACGTAGGAACCAAATTCACATTTTAAATATACAATGTGTATTACAAATATATTTATTTTTGTAATACGTATGAACACGAACACACAGAAAACAGAAAATTCAGTTTTTGTTTACAAAACAAAAATGGTTGTTTAGTAACATTAACTACTTTGTGTATTTGTATCAATTTACTTGATTTTATTCACAAATTGCTCAAAAGCGATGTATTCTCAATGGAAGTGTGACGTTTACCTATTTATATGCTGAAGAATGAAAATGTAAAGCTGAATGAATGAAAATGCATCCACTATTGATTTAACTCCATTATATAGCTCACACGTCAGCCCTAATTTAATTTTATTTAAGGCCTTTCGGCAACTTTGTATCAGACTGAATGGATAACCATGGGAGAATTGGCGGAATGAAGAAAGTGGGAGAAAACTAGAAAACCTTAAGAAAATCCACGCACACTCTTTTTGTTCACTAGAAATCCCACATGAGACGAACTGACAATTTGAAACGCCAGAGATGAGCGTCTACCACTGAGTGACAACGGCTCCAAAATAGCTCTCATTCTTTATGGAATATTATCATATCGTGTTCCCATATTGATAGTACAGATTTGAGGGCTGAAAACGCAAGCGAAATATACTAAAATTTATCTTAGTAAACTTATATTCTATTATAATATTTCGTTAACGAGATGGAGACCGGAGAAGAAAGCCAATTACGATTATGAAATCTGCAGTTGCTTAGGAAGAAAGGAAGACCCATACGTTATTTTAGAAGGAAAGCTTGTACGTAGTAACATTGTAACCTTGCTTATTTTTCGAACTAAAACACGATGTACGCCTGTATGAAACCACTTCATTCATCGTGTATGGAGGAAAGTAAGGCAGAAGTTTCCTACATGTTCCCATTCTTATGTAAAATATACCAAAAGTAAGTAGCGCTATATCTTGCTTCCATTTCAAAATTATTACAAGCTGTTGTAATTGCCCATTTTCCATGGCTGTCGCCCGTAGCAAGCATCACATAGTTGTGAATAGTACTTTATTTTATATTGGCTAAGGCATTTGAAGAAAAATCTAACTTAGTAACTGTTTCTTATTGTTTGTTATGCTTAATTTTTATTATGTATTTTAGAACGATTTTCTTTTTGTTTTGTGTGCTTGGAAATCCTCATAGATGTGTCTACTCTGTTAATTTGAATTTTGGTCGATAGAGGTCAGCAATAACTTAATTATGTATATGAATGGTGCTGCCATCTTTAAGTAGGTTAGTGGAGCACTTTCGAACAGTTTTTTTTAACCCTTTTTTATCATCGTTCTTTTTTATAATGTCATCAACATGGTGGAATCCAGCGAGCAACGATAATTTCGTCCAAGTTCAAGTTATATGTTTTATCGATATTTGTCGTGCTACGAAGCTAAGTATAGAAAAGCAAGAAATATAACAATTAAATAGATTGCATGTTTTATTTAATAATAAATCCGTAATTTGATAAACCAGTTACAAGGAATCAACAGTAACTGTTTCAGCGCCGCAAGTTATTTAAATCAACAATTTTGATTTTAATAAAAAGTCGATTTAATTTAAAAAAAAAAACAACATTTTTTTTAAACAAATCGGTTCTGTCTCAGTATAAGTGAACTATATAGTATCTCTATTGCTTCTGGTTTACATTGGTAATACGGTTTCGCCTTCTGTAGGTAGTTCTTTGTGTACTTTTTTCTTCAATATTGTATACCTTCACTTAACACTTGGTTGGATATCACCTTATGATTTACATTTAATTCTTTCTATGTTCATATAAAAGAATATGCACTTTACGTTTTATTCTGTTCTGAGGATCAGCTATCCGAGCCTTGGACACTTAAATGATCATTCCTTGTCTGTGTGGTTAGTTGATTTCTGGGGTATCTCTTCTAAGCTGTAGTTTCTCATTAATGCGTTTAATTTTCTTTTAGCGTAATATGTGTCCTCCTTTTGCGTTCCTTCTTGTAGAAGTAACTTCTTAGTATGTGAATTCGTTTATTGTGTATATTGTGTAGTAATTATTCTTCTGTTTCCTTCTCTTCTAAGAATAATTGAATTGTCAAATTTGAAAATCTGCTTTATACCCGATTTGATATCTGGAAGGGATCACGCATCTATGAAATGGATACAGGAAGCAAAAAAAAAAAAAACACACACACACACACACACACACTCCAACTAAACCTTGAAAAGCAGTTTCGAATTAGAGATGGGCAAAAATATTATAGCCGCTATTTGTTCACTGCTACTTTGATTAAATTGCTGTGACTGCTACAACGGACTAAAAATAGCAGCTACTGGCTTCACTGTTATTTTTCTCCAAAGTTTCCTAAGGGTAAAATGCAGTGTTTTCTTATTCTCAACAAACTGAACAGGACAAAAGGGTAGAGAGAAAAGTAGCCCGAGGTTAGAGTCAAGGGATAAGGGATTCTCCCAGAACACATCGAATTTATGTCTTCCAACGTCCTTTAGCACACCGCCCCTCCCGCATTAAAGTGTTTACGGTAAGCAATCAATAGAAACCCTAAACTTGTACTTAATCACTCCCAATACTGGCTTTATACACCTCAAACGGAAAATCCTGGCAGAATCACTGCACTGGGTTAAATTCATTTATTTTATTTATTTGTTTAGTTGCAATTATATTGTAGTTATTTAGATGCTAATTTGAAAATGGAATTGTCGTACTGTTGCAGGTTTTCAGTGTGTTCACCTTTCTCTGCTTGGTAGTGCCACCTGTTGTTCTTCATTTCTAAATGATTTGTGGTCATAGATATTAAATAAAATATCTTCTATGAACAGCTGATTTATTCCATACATAAATTGTCTCAAAATCTGCATAAATTCACTATTCAGCATTAGACATCATCCACGTTATTTTAATGACACTGATCATTTCATATAATATAATTATTGTGGCCGCTGGGGCACTGAAGATAAGCCTTGTTCATTTTCCATGTTCAATCAGTTTTCATTAGTTGATTAACATTACTTACATTCATGAACATTGTCAAGAATTTGTACTTTTTTAACATCCTCTTCTTTAGTTATTTTTCGTTAAACCTTTTAGTGTAAGATCATATTAAGTAACTAACTAACTCTATGGCTTAGTTCATCGCTGCAATAACAAACGTTCGCCATTGGATTCTATCCTGGACAATATCAAGCCAGTTTTCATCACGAACATTGTCCTCCCAAAGACGTCTCGGTCTTCCCAATGGTCTAATTCAACCCGGCCCTCCAATCAGGATAGAATATAATCTTCGTTTTTCCCCCATCCGAGCTACATGGCCTACCCACCTTAGTCGACCCGATTTCATTACTTTTACAACATCTGGTGAATCGTACCGTCCGTGGAGTTCATTATGCAATCTATTCCACTTTCCAGTCATTTCGTCCCGTTTCGACCCGTATAAGATTCTCAAAACCTTATTTTTTAAACACACGTAATTTATGTTCATCTGCTAGGGTCGTACTCCAAATTTTGGAACCGTAAAGTATTACCGGCAGAATAACCGTTCTGTATATTTTCAATTTCAATTTCCTTGATATTAATCGCGATGTTAGAAGATTTTGGACTGAATAGAAACATGCGTTCCCCGACACTGATTTTTATTTCTTCCACAACCCAATTTTTGCTTGTTACGTATGCTCTCAAGTATTTAAATTTGTTTACTGTCTGTATGACCTCATCCCTAATTCTTATGTTTTTATTTCCTTCATTCCCTGTGTTACTGCTTGTTATCATGTATTTTGTTTTATCTATGTTCACCTCTAGACCTATCTGATAGCACGCTTCAACTAAGACATCGGTGTTACTTTGTACTGCATCTATATCGTCCCCTATTAAATGCACATCTTCCGTGTATACGAACAATTGATTCAAACAATTCAATGATAGTCCCTTTCTGTCCACTTTAATTTTTAAAATCTCATATTCTAACGCAAAGTTAAACAGTAGTGGTGACAAGGCATTACCTTGTTGCAATCCGTTACGAATCTTGAAACTATCTGACGTATTATTACCTATCCTTACTCTGATTATGGGATCGCTGAGACATCTTCACTAGTTCAACCAAATTTTTCGGAATTCCAAATCGTATCAGGATACTGTATAACTTTGCCCTTTTGATAGAATCATATGCTTTCCTAAAATCAATGAATAGCTGGTGTTCCGTCCCATTGTATTCCCATTTGTTCTCCAAAATTTGTGTCAAGGCCAACATTTGGTCCAACGTGGATCTATTTCTTCTAAATCCACATTGGTGATTTCCAATTATTTCATCTACGTATACACTTAGGCGTGTTAACAGAATATTACTTAATACTTTGTAGCAGGTTGAAAATAACGAGATTCCGCGGTAATTATTACAGTCCGATTTATCGCCTTTTTTGTAAATCGGAACTATTATTGATGTTTTCTATTCCTTTGGGAGCTCCTCCTTTTTCCATGTAACAGTTATCAATTTGTGTAGTTCCTTGATTAGTGCCGTTCCTCCTGCTTTAATTAATTCGGCTGGAATATTGTGTGTTGCTGGTGATTTGAAATTTTTCAAATTCTTTACCGACATTTCGATCTCTAACTCGCTAGTTTCGGGAATCCATGGTTCTGCGGTATGGATTTCAAATTCCTCTGTTTGTTTCCCGTTGTGTACATTAAGAAGCTTGTTTCGATAACTTTTCCACACGTCGACAATTTTAGTCGGATCCGCCTGAATATCTCCACGTTCATTTCTAATAATTCCTAACATCGGCTGGTAACGTTTTCTTAACCCCTTTTGTATAGATCTCGTATGTTATTATTCTTCTCGTTCTCCTCTATCTCTTGAATCTTCTGCTTAAGATATTCTCGCCTTTTGTTTCTGAACCCAAGTGTGGTATTCGTTTCGCGTTACTGTAGTGGTTGGTATTTGTTCGCTATTATTACTGAACCATCGTTGCCTGACTTGTTTTCGTATTTCATGAAGCTTAAGGCATTCTTCATCAAACCAAGGTTTGTGTTTCTGTTGTTTCTTCTCACCTACACGTTCCTTCGCTGCGCTCTTAATTGTTTGACGAATTGCCTCCCACATCTTACTTACATCAATTTCATTATTATTATTATTATTATTATTATTATTATTATTATTATTATTATTATTATTATTATTATTATTATTATTATTATTATTATTATTCGAGTCGGCTATAATTTCGAACCTATTTGCTAATCTGCTTTTATGATTGGGTTATTTAATCGTTGAACTTCGAAAGATCATATGCAAATAATTATTCACTAGTTAAATATTTCCGCTTTCTTTTGCATTTTCGTCTTTACTGTTTCGTGCGTTGCTTAGAATTCATTTTTTAATTAATAGTGTTGTAGAGAGTTGTAGAGTAGACTCACTTTCCAGAGTTGTAGACTGCAATCTGAAGAAAAGGGTGATATACTTCCGAAAGAGTTACGCTTTAGTTTCTATTTTTTATTAAAGTATAATATCAATTTGTATCCAAGTGAACTTTCAATTTTCACCATCTGCAGTTTTAGATAGCTAAAGAAATACATTTCTTAGAAAATACTTAATCTATATTTTCTACAAATCATTGTTCATGAGTGCATAATTAACATGATTTTAAGTGAAAGACTTTTCTTTGGTTGATATTGTATCCTTCAACTTCTTTTGACAATTCTTGTAGGATAGTTGAATAGTAGGTAGGACGTCTATCCTACAAACTACAACTATTCTCCTAGAAGTATATAAAAAATCTCGAATTTTTAGTTCTAACAGAATTAGACAGGAACGTTTCACGTCATACGTATTTATTTGTGTAGGATGTTTAACACCAAGAATAAATTGAAACTGACGAGGAATTCCGCAACCTGATTCACACAGTGGTAAACGCTATAGTTTCAACAAACCATGAAGTCAGCAACACAGTACGTTGTTCCTCATCTAACGTTCCTTCTAGTTATAATTTGTTACCCTGTCAGCCTGAGTCTTAGATCCCTAAAGGCCATAAACGTAATGAACATTCAATGTTACTTGCTACTGTGTATACACGAGAGCATTTAGGACAGTCATATAATTCGTTCAATTCTTTCTACTTAAAAACAAACTTGAACACTTATTAGAAGTTCTGAAAGTTCTTTCGAGAACAACAGGACAATTTTATCATTTGTACATTGCACGAGACGTATATAGCTACTCTTTCGATATGTTTAACTTGATTTGAACATTTTAGTGGGTTTCAAAGAAATTTTCGTACCTTTTTGAACCACATGTTTAATAGAAATGCAAATATAAATAAATAAAATTATTTGTAAGATAGAAAAGTTATCGACAACATCACTTTCATAGATATCTGAATACACTTTTGAATTTTGTAATCTCAGATAAAAAAAAAACTGAAGCAACACACATGCTGCATTTTCTTAGTTCACTATCACAAGATTCAAAGCCAATATTTGAAATAATGTAAATGGTACTATATCTAGTTGTTATGATATATAAGACAGAGTTTTGTCGGGTACAAATGGACACTTCCCACATATCTTTTTAATACGATTTAGGTAAATTATTTATTATTATATTTTGCTATTGCTATTTCAGATTAAATGCAAATAGCTAAAATATTTACAAATTGTCCTCAAAATGTCCTTGAATCTCTTTATTTATCTTTCCGACCTATTCCATGTTATAATAATTATACTGACCAATTCGTAATAAATAATTATTTTGGCCTGAAAGCTGTTCGAATAGGTTACAGTCTTTTTAATCTTGGATTTTTGGTTTGTTTAGAACATGATTTGTTTCTCTTAGTACTGAAAACAATTTGCATTATATAAATTCATTAACATTCTCTATTCTTTCCCTTGTTTCAATTTGTCGTAGTCCAAATTCTATGTATATAACTTTGTTTATAATCATCTTTATGTTTCTTGAACCATTTCGTTGCTCCATTTTTCCCAAGCCATAATAAGTGTATATCTTTCATATTCAGTTCAGGTTTTCATTTTCATTTATCTGATAAAATATGTACATATTCTTCTGACTAATTCAGAATGACAGTTTCTGATTACTACGACAAAATAATTGTTTGCAGTAATCGTTAATTAATCATCCTTTTTCAGATTTTAATATTCATGGGTACACAATGTACGTCTTTTCGATTGCTATTTGGCCTCTTTAGTTTCGTTTACACTCTTTT
>JAGDQP010059693.1:0-12334 GCA_022664845.1 Lepisma saccharinum | reverse complement strand
CACTCCAGTATTGTTATATACAGCTCAATACTTCGTCCTTATTAGGTGCATCTCCATGCACATTCGATTATTCTGTAATATATTTCGTAAGGGAAGCATCTTCCGATATTAGACATTTCTGATAACAAAATTTCGATAGAAGCTGTGGTTTAGTAAGGGGTAAACAGCAGCATCAAGCCCGGCCTTCTTATCTTTTAAGTGGTGGGTAATATTGTTATTGGCTTTTATCGCCGTCTACATGTAATTTGGCCTTGTGAAGTGCACTCGTTAATTTGGCTTCATGCGGTTTTCTCTTATGGCATTGCATTGACCTCTATTTGAACACGATACTAGGCTGATCGATGCCATTAAAATAATAATGAATATAAGAGGCAGGAAGCGGAGGGGACAGTTTATCACGATTGTCCATTTTCATTCTAAACCGATAAGGACCAAAAATTTCAGGCAATTGAAAAAACAGGCATTCATAGTGGCTAGGGTTGCCATAGTTTCCATCATTCAGGAGGGTGCTTATTTATTTATGACACAATCAACAGGCAATGTGTCAGATCACAATGTTGGAGTGGATATGATACAGATCAGATTTATTTTGCTACTTCACCCACGGTTTTTAATATTGTTTTTCGAAAATTGTTAATCTTTGGTTCAGTTTTGTTGTGGAGAGCACTCATTCTCCAAATTTGGTATTTACTACGATCTCATAATGTTTCACTCTCGCATAATCTTGTTTTAGTGTTCGTTCAATGTCCTTTTTAGTATATAATAAAACTACGGTCAGTTTTATTATATACTAAAAAAGGTAAATAACCCCTTGGCACGGCGCGTGTGGTGTGTGGTCCACTTCACATATTCTGGACCTACGGTACGAAGTGAGGTGGGGTTGTCAGTCCCACACTCGACCGCCTTTACTTTCCCAAGGAGTACTAAGGACATTCTGGTACTCAATTTGATAGGAGATTGAATGCATCTCAGAGCCCCAGGCATGGGAACTGTAAGAGAAAATTCTCCAGAGTACTGGCCGAGATTTGAACACAGGTCGACCGATTTGTACGGAAGTCGCAAGTTCAACCCTCACTCAGGAATTAGGATGGACGACCGCTGGAATTGTTTCCAGGTTACCTTTCGAGTGCTAGACCAAGCTATCAACAGCTACATCTGCTCGGTGGTGTTTTTTTTTTTTTTTTTAAGTACACATAATATTCTGTTGCACCATTCTTTGACAAATCTTGTTCTCCTCATAATGGATTAGCATTAGATTTGCGGACTGCGTTCTTTTAAGAGTCAAAAGACTGGATTACTTCCGATTTTGTTAACTAGAATTAAATCTGCTGGATATTTGTTTATATTTCACCATGTCTATCCGCTCGATCTTGATAATTGCTTTTTATGTACTTAACCATACCGTAAGTCAAAGAACAGAGAAATAAATAGACTGTTGCGTGTGCTGTGTTTTGGAATGAAATATGTATTATTTTCCATCAGTTTAAGGTATCGGCAGTGGCGTCCTTAGGCACGGGAGGACCGGGCAACCGCCCAGGGCCCCGCACTGCCGACAATTAATTAGTAGTTTTGCCCGCCTGAGTGCCTGGATTCATCTAAAATATTGCAGTTCTTTATCCTATACGAATAAATGACCAATCTTAGTGTTTGTTTATTGCGCTTTGTTTTTCAAATTGAAATTTATTGATCATAGTTGTAGATGCCACGTTTTAAGAGCTCTTCGAATATTTTTTATGAGTGTGTCGAAATAACTGTGCATAGTAAAAAGAAAAAAAAGCTATGTGAAATTTACCCGAACAATTATATTACACTGAGAATAATCGCCAGGATTTCAGTTACCATTGCGTCTGCTGAGAGGACTAGGCGGAAGCTCATTAAGACCTATCTAAGGAACACCATGTCTCAAGACCGGATGTCTGCTCTCGCTCTTCTATGTATAGAAAACGACGCTGCGTCAACTCTAGATTAAAACGATTTGATTGAAGATCTTAGCAACAAAAGAAGATTTAGCCTTTAACTACTATAGAAATGCTTGCCGTACTATTGTACAGCTGTACTTGTTTATTTAGTTACAAGTAATTTTCGGATTCCGAATTATACGATATTGTATTTCATTACATCGACTTTATTTCTTGTAATTCAATACCTCAACTTCCTGTATAAACATTCTTCGGTTCACATTCACCCGAAGTCAGGCTTTACGTTAAATAAAAATCCTTTATTTTTTGCACACAAATACACACACACACATTTGTATGTATGTATGCACAATCGTACATATATCGGGGTTTTGGTGTTTGTGATTTCGTGGGGGCCCGTGAAGAGTCATTGTCCAGGGCCTCGCAAAAGCTAGGGTCGCATCTGGGTACCGGTAATGATGGTGGGTGTTCTGCTCAGGGCCAAAACTATGAACGGAAGGTCTCTGGGCAAAGTAAGCCAGTAGTAATTTATCATTCATTCTATTGGATGATGTCCAAAGGACGTAAGCGAGAGCTTAGAGTGGGTTCCGAACATGTTATGTCCCCACCGGATATGGAATCTGGGTGCCAACGCGGACGCTTAGTTTGCTAGTTACAAAATATACCTGCCTTGGTCTCTGTATTTAATTCCGAAATGTATTTAGTGTCATATACTGTTACCAAAGTTTATTATTAAAATACTTTTTACGTGTTCTCGGCCGAATATTGTAATTTGCCTTGGCACAGCTGGGAATGGGAGTTGTTTCCACAACCGTTGTGTTGCTAGTGGTTGTCATTCATTGCCAGTTAGGTTTGGGTTCAAATCAATAGTCTCTTAATTATGTATGTGTGTTTATGTGAATGATTTCATTGTGTATAGAGTTCAATTTAAATGGTAGCATAGGGGGATCAATGGATCATGTATAGTTAATTATCTTGTGTTCATACCCCTGTGGTCGTAAGGAGTGACACGTCTGGCTAGCGTCCAAGATGTTATGGGTTCGAATCCCGTCTGGGGCGTTACTGTTTGTAGTTTTTTTAAAATGTACTCGTATTGGGACGAGCGTAAGTCAGACCTGACAAGATTTTTTTTTTTTAAGGAACGATGGCTTATTTCTGTTTACAGTGTGTAGTGTACCCCGTTAAAAACCTGCGGATCATTACTGGAGAGGTTCGAATCCTCAGGTCGTTCCTCAGTTTGGCGGGGACAGTACCTTCAAAAGGGCGATAGGTACCAAACCAGTCCTTAAAAGGCAAAATTAAGATAAAAAACGTCGAATTGAAGTAAGTAGTACTGTGTGTTTCAGTCCGTTTTTGTTCTGGAATTTTACAGTTATGAGTGTCATTAAGATAGCTTCGGGAGCCGTTCCTTCCGACTATTGTGTAATTTATTCTAATTGCGAGTCCTGATTTATTGCTGTCTATATTTTTTGCTATTACGTGTGTCGAGATGTGAGTTATTGCGTCATCGAACCTTTTTTTTTTATTATCCTTTTTAAAATTTTCCTAGCCTTCACCTCTGATCTTTTTATTGCATATATCCATCATTAGAATAGGACGTATGAGCTGTTGGAGATTCAGGTATCTTGTTGAAGAAGAGTTAGGAAGAAAGACACGCCTGTCATAAAGTTCAGCTTTCCCAGAGTTGTGAATGCTAACATGCTGCGTGTGGTGTAATTTCTCCCGTTTGTTTTGATTATTACATCCCATATGCATCCGAAGTGGCAATGCCTGAATATCGAAGTTTGTGATTGGTCCATTCATTGGATATTGATGAGTGAGCAATAGACGAACTTCGCAGATTTTAACAAAGGCTTCAGAGGTAATGAATGACGTTATAGAATGGAAATTGTCATTGCAGTCATCATTTCTATGGTTGACGTTTAAACACATGGCCTTCCGGATTGCACAGTAGACATGTGTTAGTGAGTCATGTCATTTTATTTGTAGATAATGATGTATGTGTGTTCAGGAAATGACTATACGAATGTGTATGTGGAGCATCTATAGCAATAGGTAGTAGCGATGTTAATTAGAAATACTGATGTCCTGATAACAGTAAAGAGTTCAGTCTCTCTTTTTCTCCGAACAATTCGCTACTCTTGTTGTAAGAACACGACTGTTTGCTAAACTGCATTCCCTAGTAGCAGAGAAGTTTTCGGCTGCGTCCGTGTATGATATAACTTTGTTCTGACAACTATATCGTGTGCTGCCGCATAAAACTATCCTTATCGCCACTGCAGTAGCAGAGCCGTGACGTCATGTTCTGTTTATGAAGTTTTTTTTTAGTTATGTTTTGTATTGTACCACCATTTCAATCCTTTACTTCCCCTGCATGGTGAAGTTATGGTCAACGTAGATGTATTTTATGGATTCTATCTTTGTATCATCGGTTTTCTGAGTTTCCGTGTTCCGCCCTCCCTCCGTGGTTAACATATGTCGATGCTCGCATATTGCTAGTAAACTGTCAGTTCTGTTGGTGTCCAGTCGGTAAGTGGTCGTGTTTTGGACTTTGGGGTATAGTGTTGAAGTCGCCTCAGAGATGCAAGAAATATCACTTCTTCCATCGCGCCTGGATTTGCTCATTCTGAGTTCTCCAAGGTTTGCCCTCAGTTTCACCAGGCAAATGCCGGACTGGTGTCTTAAGTGGCCTTCGTATCTATGGTGCAAGTACGTGTGTGTGTGTGAGAGAGAGAGAGAGATTATTCATATTTTTGAAGATACTGGACAAATGACGAGCAATAATAACATTTTGGAAAAGCGGCCCCAATAACACATGTGAATGCGTATCAGATGAACTGAGATTTTGGCATTGTTTATTTTAGCGGGGAAATTAGAATGCCTGTATGACTTTACCTAACCCACCCCCGCCTATGTCAAAAGATCTTAATTGAAATAAAGTTAATTCTAAGTTAATCAACAACAAGATTTAGTAACAGGATTTGCGCAAGTATAGGTAGAGTACATTTTCAAAAGGTTGTCGTTTATTATGGCCTGCATGCAGTGTTTCTGTCAGAAGATTTCGTTCGGGGGAGGGGGCGCACGAAAATTATGAATGTATTTTGACTCCAATGTGCATAAACAGATAAAACAACAAAAATTTTACTTCACAGCATGTCGTACTTCCTTAGTTAACCTAAAAATAACATGAACAGTGTTTGTAGAATGTGCTGTTATATACGTATGAGTAATACAAGTGTTGAGTATTATTTTGAGGGGGCGGTTGAAAAGCTCCGGGGATGCCTCCATGTAGGATTTTTCCCGAGTGCTAACTAGGGAGTCAAATCACTTTTTGTTTGCTGTGTTGTGAATTGTCTTTGCTATCTGGATATTCTTCTGCGCAAGCCTCAGCATCACTTGTTTTTCTTACCATTTTGAAAAGAAGGCATTTACGCAACATACGGACTTCTATGTTATGAAGTTGAGTGCTTTCAAGAATTATATTTAGCTTACAAAGAGACCGTCAGTGAGATCATATTGAAACCTATCCCGAGAATTTGCTACGTCCTATAGAAAGGTAATATAAAAATTAATTGCCCATGTTGACTGTAAGGTACCGAGATAGGAGCTGTGATATTGGTCGGTGTTCAAAAGGTGTATATATTCTTTTCTTTAGTTCACAATGATTCGTCGTGTCTTCAAATTTGGCGCAGAGACTTGAGTCAGGTGACAATATAATAGTCCATTGTTACTTTCATATATTTTTTTTTTTAATATGGACTTCTTTATCCTAAAATAAATACTACCCTGCAACGAACTTGGGTTTGTCTGGTTGCATAACACTTTAGGAATTGGGTCACAAAACATTAGCTTGAGAAAAAGTATCCGAACACCGGAATAACTAAAAATAAAAGCTTTTTAAAAACATAGTTAAAAGTTCGTACTAAAAAGTAAAAATTATTTTGTTTATGCATGACTAAAAAGAAAAGCATGCACGCCAATTCAAGAATTTATGAAAGAACTGTATATTAGAGCGCGTCCTATGCTACTCTTTTTAGTCATGCATAAACAAATAACAAAATTATTATTATTATTATTATTATTTTACTTTTTAGTACGAATTGTTTAAGAAAAGTATGTCTATAAAAAGTTTGCTTTTTCATATGTAGTCATTTAGTGAGGAACGCATACAATATTTCAAAATCGTAAGGTTTGTCAGTAGTTTTATAAAAGAAAATAAAGTTTCATTGTTCTTGATGAATTTGAATTAATTTTAAGGCCTTTAGGGATCTGAGGCTCAGGCTAGGATAGGGTGAGGGGATGTAGACGGCCAGGGCCTATTTGTGTGGTGTGACTGAGGAGAATCTCAGCCAGGATGGCCAGCCGCTTGGATCGATTCTAGGACCTCCCGAATGCTAAGTCAGTGCTCAACCACTGAGCCACGGCTGCTCGGTGGTGTTCATGAGAATTTCTGTGTAGTGATGATACTATGAACATCGCATCTACGTACGTACAATAAAACCTCATATCAGTTGCGCCTAACGAGATTTGCACCAGTATTTTCGTTCGTATTGCTTCCGTATGGCGAATTGATTAAATAAGAAACGCATTTCTACATCTCGATTCAGTCTGTGATGGTTTTAATCGTAAAAAAGCAATTTCCCATCCTTTCCGTTGTCCTTGAACGATGCAATGACCTTTCGTTCGATGCCAGCCAGGTACGTGTGGTATGTGCGACGTTATCGATTTCACACACAGTGACTAGAGAATGAGAAGCGGAAACATATTGCTGACGGAAATTGGCATTTTGCATCAAAATTGCTGAAGCACAATTGGTTAAAAAGTAGTTTGAGTACACGGGGGGAAACATAAATCGAATTGTCATTTCGAGGCTATTAATTGCTTCACGTCAAAGTTTTTTTTTTATATAAATATTTTTTCTTTTGCTCCGTTATTTCATTTCATGTCACATTACCTGTGCATTGTAATGTTGTGGCATTAAATCATTCTAGTCACACGTTAATTAATTGTTTCATTATTGTAGTTGTGTTGATGAATTAAACAAGGTGGGCGGGGATTTCAAGCTCCATTCTCTACTCGTCAGTGGTCATAGCCCAGTCGGTAAGGGGTTGACGTAGTAGCAATTGGAAAGTCCTGGGAACAGTCCCAGTGGCCGCCTATCCTGACTTAGTTTTTTTTTCAGTGTTTTTCCTTAGTCTCACCAGGTAAATGCCGGGTTGGAATTCCCTTAGACCCTGGCCTACTACCTTCTAACATCCTCTCTCCTAACCTATCCCGGCTTGAGTCTAAGATACCTGAAGGCCATAAATGAACAGTTTTGTCCATCCTTTGTCTTTTCTAAATGATTTTTAATTGCTAGGTCGTGGAGTCTGAGAATCTGGTGGACACATGGTTCGAATCACGGTTAAGGGGTGTTTTTTCTTGGGATTTTGAGCGTAGAAGCTTATTTGATCAAATTCCTGATTCTTTGTAATGAACTTGAAGTGTCCAGTCAACTCTAGTGCTGTTACAGAAGGAATACCCCCGTCTTGAAAGTGATTCGAACACGGGCTTTCCCAAGCGAATCCAACGTCTTATCGACGGTGGCACTTATAAATAAATAATCAAATTGTCATTATCATAGTACGGTAGCTGATGGCAGAATACATTGCACATGGCCAAATACAGAACTGCCTAATGATAAGATAACGTTTATGACACACTTAAATCAGTAATTCGACAACTTCACTGATCAAGCATAACTAAACAAAAGGAACTGTGTTTTAAGGGAAATAGAGCCCATTATGCACATATTGCGTCACGGTCTTGTTTCTGCATGTACGTGTGCCGCAACACGAGACAATAACTTTGTTATTAGTATGCGCAGCTTCACTGTTCGGGCGACATTTTCTTCTTGGGTGCAGGAAAACCAATTGTAGTAGTAAGGGGTCTCTCAATAGTATGTATGGGCACATGTGGGGGGGGGGGGTGTGTGTAAAGGTCGTTGGGTTTGTTCCTGTTACTTAGATTCGGCTTTAGGTCCTCTGATTCGGAAATCCTGAACCTCCCTCGTACTTGAGCCACCTCGGTTGGGACTAACGATGAGCAAGGAATCCTTACCGTGTTAGGAGATTCGGCTCCCAAGATGTAATCTCCTCTAAGCAGGAAAATTCGCAAAGTACGCTTCCCAATGCCTAGGATGGAGATTAGACCTCAACCACCACCAGATAAGGTCAAAAACCGCTCAATCAAACTGCGTCGTACGTTTTCAACTTCTGTTTATTCCAAGCAGTGGCTGTTACATCATACAAAAGGCTGTTGTGATTTTATTGAATTGCAATCATGTAACGATGATTACATGTGTAACATATTTTATGTTATACTTATGTAAAATTATCTAGTACAAAAGATTACAATTAAATACTACAGAAGTGTGAGTTTAGAAAGAATAAAGACAGTTTTAAACAAAATTGTCTACTAGCACCATCTCTGATTCTACTAGACGTTTTCCCGATATCCTAGCTTATCGGCTGACTTGTAATACGGTCGGGCTTTTGGCTAGATGGTCGACAGCCAACGTTACATTTTGTAATAAAGTTTTCCGAAATCTTTGAAACTGTCTGGGTACTTTATGATCGCATGACTTTTTTTTTGTAGCCTTACTTTCTGGTGTGTGTTGATGCGGATTTAAAAATACAGTACAAGGTAATTTTTTGTGGTCCAATATAGATGGATGAATTTTATTATCAGGATAATTTGATAAACGCATGACAGAATTTGCTAAGTTTTATTAATGAAATAAGTACAGTAAATAATGTTTTTTTTTTTTAATTATTTTTGTTGAAGTTTCTAACTTCATATTCGTGGAGTTGTCTCAATTGGTAATCAAGACCCACATCGCAGCAGCCAATGTCCATCCTTTGCGTGTGTTGTCTCTTTTGTTTGGTGACTGACGCTTTTGACAATTTGCCAAGTTTTTTGGTGTTCTGTGTGTGTGTGTGTGTGTTATATGATGCTTCAGCAAGTACCGTGCGAAATATTCCATACCAGTGTGGGGGCCGTCGAGAATTCCACTCCTCTCATCCTTTTGGATGTGCTACATGATGTAAAACCATCCTCCGGCTCTTCTCTCTATCCCGTCCTCCTACAGACTCAGGTCTTTTAGTTACCAAATAAGAGAAAGAGGCGAATAAAGCAGAATGAAAACACACAAAACTTGTTTTGAATGGGGCTCAGTAGTCTCATTTGTGCTTGTTGTTTTGTTGGTCAAATGTGGTTTTCTCCTCCTCCTGTAGTGTAACTTGTGATATCTGCAAATGCAACTGTTGTGTGCTCCCTCTGTCCCAACTATACGACTTTTGCCAAAACAGATTAGCTGATGCAACATGACCGCTGTACTTGGTCATTGCAGATTATATCTCTGACTTGGTGTCTTTGTAAAAACATTTGTATGTGGCATTGGTAGAGTTGAGGCTGTATTTGTGCACAGTTTGGTTGTAGCAATTCAGTATGACTTTTTAAAGTCGTTCACTACTATTGTACTAGAATGTGAAAAATATGAGCGCACGAATACAAGTTCATGAATCATGATGCCTTGTAGAAGCTTTAGGCTTTACATGGTGATACAATTGTATTGTGACTATATGCGTAGATTCTCTTGTTCATGGATTTATTCAAAGTTATTTTCGTACCGTGATCTTGAATATCTATCAGAACCGGGGATCGTGCCAATCCCACCGCGATTTATTCTCCCAGCTTTCACTTCATTGATTCTTCCTGAGTTCAGTGTGGTAATTACCCCGCGTGTACGTGTAATTGTAGCCGCCCAGAAAGAAAGGACGTTGGAGTGAAGTGAAGTAGACAGATGCCAGTGGCAGATCCAGGGAAGAATTCCCCCTCTTCAAGGAAAAATACATTATTTTGATAGTATTATTTTAACAATTTACAATATATTGGGAGATAATCAGTCAAATGATAGTCTATGACAGACTCTCGAAACGCCATACCTGCCAATTGAGAATGTACCTAGGTATGTCACTTCTCCAAATTGTCCAGCACGACCCCCATCCCCCCAATTATAAATTTTTGTATGGGTTATAAATCGATATAAACTATTGCGAATCTATTACCAGAATTTGGTTTTACACCCCCGCACCAAAACTAACAATCTGGCGGAATCCCTGTGTAGAAGCCATTGGAATCCTGAGTCAGAATAGATTGAACGTTCGCCGCTAAACCAAGGGGCTACAGAAGTATCATGAAAGCCTTCGGTGTGAAGGAGCTGGAGAAGTCTATCAGTTGCGGTTAACCAAACATTGACACCATCGCCAGAAAGATTCCGGTAAGAGATTTTCTCCGGCGTTGCCACTTTCTCGAAACAGATGGCAGGAGCGAAAGGTGGCCATATCTTTCTCCAAAGAGAAAAAAGGAAGGATGAAGAAAAGGGGAAAGGAAGGGAAGAATGGTAAAGAAAGAAGTGGCAACGTTTGGGTCAAAACCACAGAGATTCCTTCCACATGTCTGCGGTTTTGAAGAAAACATATGGACTTCTTCTTTTGGACGAGAGAATATTTCGCTTTATAAAATTGAATGGTTTGTTGCTGATCTGGGCACCGCCTGCAAGGGTTCATTTGCTAAAGTACGTCTCGATCCGAATACATGCATTGTACCTTTTCGTACGGTGGAATACGTTCTGTTTTATTATCCAATGGACAAGCGTCAAACAAACCAAACAGTTTTTTTGTTCCTGCTGTAAAATTTACGGAAGTGGAATGGTTGTCGATTCAGTATAAAAAATTCACTTCGGATCTGTAGTAATAGGGGCCTAACTGGCTTGGGAGGATTTTGCAAGATGCGAACAAAAGCCTCCAAGAGAAAGTTCCTCTTTAATTTGAGCCTGACGTAGTTCCTGGTTTTTAAAAAGTGACCTTGAGGTAATAGCTCTTTGCATCTAATTCGCAGTGTGTGTACGCAATTTCTTTTGTTAGAGTCAATGGTAACAATAGGAACTGAAAGAATTGAAGAAGTCAATTACTTTGTTTCGAATGCGTCATTGACATAAAATGTGACCTTTGATATCTTTATCGTATGTAGGAAACCCTTATTTCCTATTTGCAGTGGCGTACGAAACAACGCTTACATTCATTTATCGATTTTCCTTTGAAAGTTCACAATGTCACTGTTTTTCAGTTTGTATGCACAGTTCGCTAATAATTCTGACAGGTTATTTATCTTTAGTGAGTCACACAGGATATTGGTATAAATCAAAAGTTTAATTGCTTAATGTGGCTGGGAATATTTTCCCTTTGTACTGAAGATATTGACGTTATCAGACGTTAATGTTCTTTGTGTGAAAAGTAGCAGTGTGTTATCACATGAAGGTCGTTGATAGTGTAAAGTCATTATAAATAAGTGCATCATTATATAGTTCGCGTGTTTGTGAAGTCAGTCGTCTCTTCCTCTCAATTTCGTTCCTTAATTTGAAAGATTTAACTGTTGGGGGAGGTCTTATTTCAGTAGTCTTCTTGGGGTGCCTGGCTCGATTCTTCGTGAGGGACATTCTCTCTCTCTCTCTCTCTCCGCGTTTGTGCCAATCACCAATTAAATAGTAAAACCACCGCCTGCTCAATCTTAGATCGAGCGGGCGGTGAGTAAAACATTCGCATTTTGAGGGTCTGACCCATAATTGTCTGAAGGCTATAGATAAAATTTAATTTCCTAATTTTGATCAAACCAACTTTCAGTTTGTCAAACTGCGGAGAATGGGTTGTGTATTTTAAAGGTAACCTTGAAACATAGCTTGTTTTGAAATATTCCGTCACTTGTAAATTTCCATTTCGAGTACTAGTAATATCACTAATCAGCATTTATAATGTGCATGTCTTTTTTGTTGTTGTTGGAATTGTTACTTGTACACAGTATTCATTCCCCTAGAAATAAAAGACCTTTGTATGTTTGTTTTTACAGTAAGAATGTTGTTTTATAGTTCCAAGAATATTAGTTCGGTCACTTCTTGTTTCCTTGAGCATTGTCTGTTTGTGACTTGAGGTGCGGAGGAGGCACGCCTTGCTAGCGAATTGGCCCAAGGAAGGTGACGGCGACCGACAAGGACGTTTGGTTTACCAGCGTTGCCACGTTTTCACTCCCTTTTTTTTCTTCTCCAAGGAAGAACTTCCACCATGTTTTCTTTCGTTTTTATCGCAGTGTGGTTTCCTGTATGGGCTTTGATAAGAAGAACTCAGTCATTTGTAACTGAAGATAATATACAACAGCAGACATTCTTGTTTGCTTTATATGCTTTCTTCCTCAATCTTGGCAGTTTGTTTAATTTTCCCAACACAATATTTGTTTGTTCAGGAGACGTGACATCAGTGGGCCAATTATGACATTTGTATTATCTATGGAGACTGTTTTTATCCGGAATCAAATTACGTTTG
>JAGDQP010059691.1:0-12335 GCA_022664845.1 Lepisma saccharinum | reverse complement strand
GTAAATACAGAGTAATACTTAATTAAAATTAACTGTTTATTATATACGTTATACGTAATGAAAACACCAAACATCATGTTAAGACATAAAAAGATTATGGACTGTTTTAACAGTGCCTGACACCTATTAGCGTTCTATTGAACTTAACAGTAAAATTCCGATGGGAAAGCTCTTGTTAAGTAAGAAGGTCTGTGGCTGTACCATTTCCACAATTAATTTTAAATTAAAATTATTACTTGTTTGGCACAACGATTTAAACATCACTTTTGCTCCGAATTAATTGGCAAACCTTCTCACCAACAACATAAATTCCATAATTCTTCGTAATCTTCATTAGATTGCGAATATTTGTAATTGATAGGTTTTATTTTCCTATTACGCCTTTAGTTAATTTAATGAAGTACACGAGCCAGTGGTAATCCACGTACTCAAGGAGGCAACTTGACGTTTACTTTATTAGTTGAGTTTTAAAACACTAGATGACGTATGCCCTTTGAGCGGTATTGCGATCTAGTGTAGAATCTGGAAAGCAAAGCGCCTAGAGCTGATTGGCCCTTTTGACAAATTATTATAGGACATGACAACTAGGCAAAGTACGGCTTAGTATTTAAAGGTAAGTATAATGTGTTGAACATGTGATGTGTCAGTTCTTGAACATCACTACTGCCATCTGTTGGCTGTTGAGAAAAACCAAACGGCTAGCTCTAGTGCAACTCATAGAGGTCTCTATGGTACTGTCTCTGTGCATCAAATTATAACCATTATTATTTTCTCCTTTGGGATTTATTTATTTATTCATTGCTATTAAATTCTGGGTAATTTGATAATGGTCAATTCATGGCCGGGTCTCTCCTACGTCACCCCCGGTAGTAACGAGAGTTCTTATTTTGATATGTATAGTACGCAAGTTGGTTATGCTTATTTTAGTAATAATATTTTCTTTATTAATTTTAAGAATTTATTTTGATTGTTTTGCGTTTCGCTATTTTTGAGACTCTGGATTTCCGCTCTATATCACGATATTCATGTTATATTTCGTTCTTTTCGTCTCGTGTGAGTTTGGTTGGAGACTGCATTTCCCGTGATTAGTGCGCGTTACATCATGTTTCTGTACCCGACCTGTATACGGCGGAGCATCACCGCCCTTAATTATCTTTCTACGTATAATTCGCCGAAATCCGTCTTTTTCCAGTCGAAACAGTAAGAAGGATGTCTTCAAGTTTTGGGTGAGTTCATTCCGAATGATTTCATATAAGAGAAGATGAAATTACATCGTCTATTGAGGAAATTTTCATAATTGATGAACTGTCGCCACATGCCTCGCATTTGCAGAGGTTAGCCATATTGCAAATTTTTACTAAACGAAATTGGAATTCAAGATTTAATAAATAAGTTCGAGTGATTCGAATTGACTTTGCCTTCGTTTTGAACTTCGAACTCTTCGTAACTTGTTTTTGATCTGAATGAAGATACTTTCACAATGTGTGCTTAATTTCTCTCTACCTTCTTCTATAACAGATTACGAACACGAGCATTCTGGGCGAAATTTAGGATTTGGAAATTTTGAATACTATTTCAATATTTAAGTACTTGAATTTAGATGCGTCATGTTCTCTGAAGTGAATTTATCTATTATAGAAACAAATATTGGAATTTTGAGTAACAAACAATGCGAAATTAATGCAACAATAATGGAATTCTGCGAAAATATGTTGTAAATGTTTCCTAAGTGTACTATGTGTGAAAATCTCGATACTTCATCCCCTCTTAATCTGTTTCTTGGAATTTTGTTTGATTCAAAAAATGGAAGGGGTGAAGGAATCGACAGCCAAATACTTGTGTATGTTTATGTGTTCACTGGAGTGAAAGCCGGTTGAGCCTCACGTATGTAACTTTTTCGCTGTGTAAATTTAAATAACTAATTTCTATTTTCGGGCCCAATATTCAGATTTAAAATGATAATTTGAACCCAAAATTCTATACCAGTGAAAAATAGGGACATTCTGTGTGTACAGATCGCACCCCTTTGTAATGTATGGGATTATTATTCTTATATCGTATATTGTGATAACTAACTTCACTATGTTTGTAAAAGATTAAATTTTCTATTCAAAAAATTAATGTGATAAAACTTTAATTAATTCAACGATGGATGCTTAATAACATAGTTGGCACACTGTTCGTGATGTTCTGTGCTATTTGAAAAAAACAGCTGTTGACTGTCTGTGAAGGTTGTTTCTTTTCGTAAAGTTTTGTTTTCAAAGTGTCAACGTGCGAAAGCTTATAATTTTATCTTCAGGTAATGTAAATCTTTGAACAGGAAAGTTTATATTAAAACAATAATAAGTTCAATTTTGAAACCTGTTTAATCTCTTGAAATAAACAAATTGGATTATAGAAATTATACTACTATTTTGGTTGCTTGAAATTCTTGCATATTAGTAATGCAATTTCATGCGAAATATTTGCGTGTTGCAATTCAACGTAAATCGTCTTCTTAATACAGTAGTGTGATCTAACCAAGGTGAGATTCTGGCTTGAAAGGGCAGTGAGTTTTACTTACAATTTTTTTCCATCGACCTATATTACATAGTAGTATGGATGCTAATTGTCCCTTGTACGTAACTTAATTAGGTTAGGATCGATGGTGATTATTTTCTGTTTGTTTTCTTTATCTTCTACTTTGTGCGACTATGCAATTACACTCGTCTGTTTGTTTACTTAATGAAAGCTCACCTACTGTGTAGAATGGATTTGGTGTGTTAAGCGAGAATCTCACCTTGATGGTCCGTAGCTTCAGTACAGGAAGACTATAGTGCTTTTTGAGTATTTATATGAAGTGAACCCAATAATAGTATGTATCAACTACCCTTGGTCAGCCACAAGGTACCTTCTAGAATGCTGCCCCAGTTGCTTGTTTCGGGTTCATTATGAGGATGTGTTTACGTTTAGTGTCACCTGTTTTCTCCGTTGTTTTGGATCTTGTGATTGTTTGTTCGTATACCTAGTCGTCGATATTTGAGTTCAGCACTTTGATTCTTTTGGTGGTGCTATGAAATATTCCATTCCTGAACCTAGTGGTTAAGTTCCCTGGGAGGTGGCCACCTGCAGCTCCATAGGTGCTGTGTTCTTCCTGCCACCCCAATGAATATATAAATATATGTGACTTCGTTATTATTTAATCATTTTGATGGATGCCAGCCTAGTGATTTATGTTTAGCCCCTTCAAAGTTAAGTGAATATAAATATATTAATTAGCAAGGTCAGGTGACTTGCTCTAAGACTTTGAAACAGGAGTGGAGTACTCCTGTAGTTGCAGAGTGTTGGTTATGTTATTATTTGGAGTCAGTGGGGATACAGGCGGGGACACTATTTGTGGAAGTGTAGTTGACTGAACTTTTCTGCGCGAAGGTACAGGTATGGGAGGGGGGTAACATGAGTGTTGATGAATGGAAGTGGCTTACGCCCGCTCGCTGGGGGCGCCCTGTGGTAACCTGCATGCCTTATCTTAGCCCTGCCACAGGGGTTGTGGAAGTAAAATATATGATGTGTTTAAGCCTCTTTCCATTTAGGGCGGATCTTCCACGGTTAGCGTGACAGTGATCTTGTGATCTGAATATTTTTATAGGCAAGGTAGACAAATCTGGCGATAGTCTTTCTGGCACGCTACAAAAAATATTTAATTTGCATCTAAAATTGTGAAATGATTTATTCTATAAAAATCCTATTCGTGTTCTCTCAGAATAAGTAGAAATATTATATTATTTTCGTTACATTATATGTGAGAAATGAATAGTTAGTTCAAAATGTGTTTTGCGAATAAGATCCTAAAGTAGTCCATAAGGTCCACCTTTAGAATCAGCTGCCAAGAAAGTTGGTACTTTCATTTTTACAAGTTTGAAATATATAAGTGTATGAGTACTGTAAGGAGCTCGGTAGGCAAGATAAAATTCCTAATTTGATATGTTCGTTTTGCCAAACTTCCGATTAAGACTTCCATCGTGATATAAATTGTTTAGTATTCAAAGCGATTAAAGCTGAAATCTAAGGTATTCAGTATTTAAAGACTTATACATTTAAATATACCTTACTTGTTCGTGAAAGTTGTATGCGATGAAGTGATTCGATGTTGTATTGCGTAATCCGTAATCAATATTTAAAGTATTCAGTATCCAATATATTTAAAGAATTTTACCTTTTATATTTAAAGAATCCTACTACCTTTATGAAATTTGTATTATTTCAGATTTTACCCATTATATTACATAATATGCAGCTTCACTACGTGATCCACCTTTGGGACGGGTAGACCAACCACTTTTCGTCACAAAACAAGATTTAAAACAAATGTTCTGTAATTGTAAAATTATTGTTTTTTTCCTCCGATCAAATATCAGGTTTAAAGTAGAAAGATCCAGGTATAATTGATGAAAATTTCAAATTTCTAACTCTTAAAACAGTCATAATAAAGGATCAAAAGTTTAGTAGTTATGGTTCACATACCTTACTTATGTGGTTGGGCATCTTGTGAACATCCTCAAATCACCTTCTTTTATGAGAAGATAAGAAATCAACAAAAGGACCAAAATTTAAATCACATGCTGGCTACCAGTCCCCCATAATAAGACATGTTGATGATATTGATGTTGCTTACGTAAGATCAGCATAAAATTTGTAAGGGGGAGGGGTGGCTTGGGCTTTTCCCTTTACTACAATAGCATTTTCTGGTTTTGTTTTCTCAAATAAACTCCTTTGGAATTTTCTTAAGAGTACTCATAGCTACAAAGATATTTCTTATGTATCGTATAAAATTAATGTTTTCTACAATGATACAACATGTCTTATTACGTATTGTCTACTCGTGGCAGGGGTGTCACACTTGCCAAAGTGATCACTATAGCTGGCTTTGTAAGTGATAATAATCTACCTGTAAATTACACTTAGATTTTTTACTTTTATAATGAAGTATCAAGATCTCAGTTATGCTGAATATCTAAGATCGCATATTGTCAGTAACTCACTCATGCCCTCTATTAGAGAATATTACTTCCCAGTCAAGTACACAAAATATGTTCCAAAACATTCTTTTCGTTTTAGAACCGCCAGAAACCCTGAAAAGATGTAATTACACTCCTGCAATTTCGGTCAAACATTTCCTCAAGCGGAAAATTCTAAGATACCCTACTGGATCTGCAAGCAATGATCACCAATGGAAGAGTTTTCAGTGATATATTTTTAGTAATATTTTTGTGCTTACCTGATATCAAAGAGATGTATTTTATCATAGTAATTAATTATTTAATAGTTTTAGAAAATTACGTCAAGAAAGTCTTCCGATTGATCTCGCATTTGCAAATTATCTTGGATATTCTCCTTATTTAATGTATCAGAATTTACAATATCATAACATACTAGAGGTATCACAATCTAGCCTTAACTTAGTCGTTGCTTTTGGACAGATGGCATAAGAGCGCTTAAGAAATACGAGTATAGTATTCTAGGTTATTATTAAGTATAAGGATGTCATTGTTGCTTTTAAGAACAACTTTTGGCTCTAAAATATGAAAACAATTATTTAGATACGGAATTACTACTACCCATAAAAACGCGTAAGGGAGAGCGGAAACATTGGTGTGGCTAATTGGAAAGATAAATTATAAAGAGGTATATGGTTAGCAACATTGATATTAGTCCATTAACATATCGAGATATCAACAAAATATCTGGTGTGTATGAATACATATTTCCTTGAGTACAAATTTGTCTTTATAGCTCATTCATCAGTAAATTGCTTTTTTTGTAAAATTGCTCCAAGGGGCACATTGCTACACAATGAAAGGGGCACATTGGAACGTACAAATTAGTGACTTTTAACCTTGTTTCCAATTTCCAATCCACTTTTAACCTTGTTCTAGGTAAAGTACGTATAATTTACGCATATGCTATGGAAATACTGGTGTGACGTCACAGGGAATATACGTAGGGACACCTCCTATTAGCTATGCTATCATAGGTCTATTAGTTTGAGGATTTTTAGTTCATAACTCAGTGTGTGATTGTCATCCAAGCTAACAGATAAATACTATAACTTACTACGTATTTTTACGTATGTTTTGCTTTCAAAGTAAAATATTAAACGTAAGAATAGTAAGTTTTAACTTTCATAGTAATTTTGTTGTAGTATATTTTTCGTTTATTTACCACCATTTTTCGTATTCAGGAACGTGGTAGGTATAATTACTACCAAAGAGCGATATTATTTTATCTTATTAAAAATATTGAACTGTTTCAGAGTCACCTAAAGGAAGTCTGTCCTTTTGATGCCTGTTTATTGTGGACTGTTCCTCTACTTATTTTCCGGTAAATTTATAAGAATTCAAAGGCCTATGTTTAGGTGTTAGATATGTTTCTATCATCAAAGTGTTGTCTCATTTAATTCTTGGTGTATGAAAATGCTTATGATTGGCAGATGGCTCAACAGAGCTGTTTGATATTCTTAAAATAAAACACTATCAACTTGCAAGAATATGCAAATCAAAAAAGATATTACACAGCTCACTACAGCTTCTTTTTTGTCTTATTGAATTTTATACTCTATTCTAAAACAATATTCAAACTCTATACTGTTAAGAAGAAAAGTAAGTGAAACGAGCAGTGGATAATACGAGGAGAGTATAGATCATAGAATCAAAGTGAAGTTTAGTATTATTCAATTAGTTCATTTGACTGTTCCGGGTTTGTAGCTATAGCCCATCCTACAAATCTACTATGACTATCAAATAAAGTTCCATATATATTAGATGTACTAACAGATTTATTATGTGAAATATATATTATGTGAAAGTATCCAACTCTTTAACATCTGGTTTAGAAACAGAATCATAGTTGTTGATCTTGAGAAGGACTTTATATAACATACCATAATATGTTCCACACAATAATAATATATTATTTAAATCTCACCACATCCAATGTAGATTTCAGATCACAGAGTATATAAATAACTAGATATAAAGTTTTGAATTGAACATTGTTAATTGGTCATGGATAAAAAAATATCGAGATGGAAAGGTTTTTGATCTAAGTATCAAAATTAAATTCATTACATTTAGCTATTAAATTAAACTATTTCACTCATAATAGTACATCTGTATTATTTTGTGTCAGAAGCAATTTCATTTCCATCTTGTTCAATAAGCCAAGAACCATAAGTTTATTTATTATTTTTGGAAGGTTTTTCATCCAACGTTAAGCCCTACCTACGTAACAACACTCATTAAAGAAACATTTTTAATCTATAGCAAACCGTAAAAGAAATCGAATCTACCATTTCAAGTTAATAAAAATCTACTCGCATCGACAACATTCCTGTGCTGTTACTGAAGAGGGCACCAAAGATAACAGATTACCAACTTACATATACCATCAATGAATGTTTTTACACTTGGGACATTTACTACAAACTTAAAATTGTCTTTAATTATACCATTATAAAAAGGGTACCAAGAGGAAAGTGGAAAACTACAGGACAAATTCTCTTACGTCACTGTTATCTACGGTATTTGAAAATGTCTTTCTTTATAGACTAAACCAGTATTTAAAATCTTACAATATTATTTGTTCTCTTTTTAATTTAATTTGCAAGGCATTTAGACAACTTTGGCTCAGGCCGATTATTTGCTCATTTCAGAACGTTTTTCTTAAACAAAAGTAAACTCAAACTGCTATACATAACTTCGTTATGAACGTCATGAATGCAATGGACACAAAATGTTACGCTTTTAGTGTCCTCTGTGAATTAGATGTATAGGTACGGTATTAGAGGTACTTCTTTAGCGTGGTTGGAATCCTATCTCTCAGAAGAACACAAATTGTAGAAGCATCACAGTTGAATGAAGACTCCAAATATATTACTAAGAGCAGATCAAAATCTCAATTTATTAATGCTGTGGTCCTACAAGGATCAATCCTAGAACCAATATTGTTTCTTTCTTACGTAAATCAAATGCCTGACCAAATTACTGAAGCTAAATTTATTTTATATGCAGACAATACAAACGCCATAATAAGATCCGAATCAGACAAAATTAATAGTAGCATGCCACAGTTAGTTTCGTTTAAATGTTATCCAGTTATTCGAACAGACAAGAATGTAATAAAGCCAGTTGAAACAGCCATCTTGGACTTCAAATCAATAATAAGTTATCCTGGTTTCAGTATACTGAGAAACTGCGTCATGAATTGTTGACTGTGATCTCCTAATTAGATAATGCGTTCCCATTTTAAGCAAAAAGGCAGTATTATCGGCTTAGTATGAATTATGTCAAAGCAAATTTAGATATGGATAAAAAATTTGTATTTTTGAAAAAATATTCTCATGTAAATCAGTGCGTGGCGGATAAACGCATGTATATATTATCTGTATATCGCTTCCAGGTATATGGTAGAATGTTTCATTATCTTGTTTCCTTTTACATAATGTGTCATGTAAATAATTATATGTATTTCGTGTGCGTAAATATGTAATTCATGTATTAGTAATCAAATGAGGATATCACTTTATTTCCAATCAAACATTGAAATGTTCTGTAGGATATGGCAATAGCCAATGTATTGGTCTCTGAACGCAGTAATTCCAATTCAAATGCAGAACCTGATACTTAAATTTGAGTGTTTAATTATCATTCGTCAAGCCACATTAAGTTATTTGCAAATTCAATTATTGCTATAATGTGGCACGCAATTTACGAACGATTTTTTTAAAAAAAATTGGTTAGTAACACTGACAACTTCAGCTCGTGCGGGGAAGAGATTCCCTCGATGACCTACATCCACAATATTTTTGTATTGTTTCGTGTAATGTGTAAACCGCGTTTGGGGATAATACATCTAACCGTTTGAAGCAACTTAAAAAAATATGTATTTTTGAGAAAGGTGGCAACACTGATAACTGGGGGCCTTGTGGCCTCTATGACCTAGCCTAGTACTTAGGGAATATCTATGAAAAATTTGGTGGAAATGTATGGACTCGTGTAGATTTGTATAAATGACACACCGACATACAGACAGATTAGCTTTCGGCTTTAAATATAAGATACGGGTGTAATTATCGTTTCTAGAGTAAACACTCTTAACGCATGAACATATTACTAACATACTTTAAAATCTTTATATAAAGAAGGAATTAGTACTACCCATAAATAATACACATACTTATTTCCCCCTAAAATCTTTGGGTAAAAAGGTGCGATTACACAAGGCAAGGAGTAAGACCGATGTTATTTTATCTTGGTACAGTGTTCAATTCTTTCAGAAAGTTACCAAAAGAATGAAAGTCTATGTTTTGATGCCTTCTTGCACAGTGGACCAGTGTTTGTCCCACAAGATTTCATTCGGGGGGGACTCGTATGGGGATAACGAAAATTATAAACAATGTAAATTGACTCCAACGTACTAAAATATAAAATAAAAATAATGTTACCTAACAAAATGTCGTACTACCTTAGTTAACCGCAAAATAACATGAACAATATTTATAGAATCTGCTGTTATATACGTATGAGTGATGCAAGTGTTGAGATTTATTCTTTCTTGAAAGCTCCCTTCCGAAAACATGCGTGAAACATTGTTATAGACTATTTGTCGACTTATTCTCCGTTTAATTTACGAGCATTTAAATATCAGAACGTGTTAGTAATGATGTTCTTTACATTACAGTGTTGTGTTAATTTAGTTCCTGGTAAATAATAACTTTTAAGGTGGACAGGTAGCTCAGCAAAGCTCTTGGATTTACTTGGAATAAAAAACTATTATCTTGCAAGGATATACAAACTGGAAAGAAAATTATCAGTTCATTATGGTTCATTTGTGGTGTTAAGTTTTGTGCTATACTCAAAAGCAATATTTAAACAACTATAACTAATAAATTAAATTTCTTGCAATAGAAATAGCACTGCTTGATTATTTTATATCAGAAAATCTTTCAACTTTTGGCACTCTTCTTTAATTGATCTATTTATTTATTTTTGTAAGGATTTTTGACGACCCTTAAGTCCTGCTTATGTAACAACAGTCATTGATGAAACCTTTTATATCTATAGAAATTGCAGAATCTGATACTTAAATATAAGTTTTTATCATTGGTCAGGTGAATTAGCAATATCTCAATACATACCCAGAAAAGTATATAGAAAAGAGGAAATGAATTAAACCTATTAAGTGTATATATGCTCATTGTGGTGATTTGTGACGTCACGAACAGTATTGAATGGCACTGTCATATAGCGACAAGCAAATTAACGCACGTTCACTTGGTAACGACACGTGAATCCCAAAACGAAATCAGCTTTACACAAAATATATCTTGAGAGAGTTCGCTCACGACACAATGTGTTCGGAAAGGTAACATTCAATATTTCTAAAGTTTAAAGGTTAGAAAAACAGGTTTAGCTTAGGAACGTTTATGTGTAGATGACATGTGACAAATCTATTTGTCCCGTAAAAGCAAGTTAATCAAAACATTATATTAAATATTAACTAATCTAAAAATAATATCCTGGTACGTATTTATATGGTAAGAGAACACGAAACAACACGATTGGATAATATCATTTGATTTTATAACCACTGTTTTAAAATTAATAAATCTCAGGGACACGGATAGAGCCTTTAAAATACGAACGTATGGTAACCCTTCTTTTATCGGCTGAAGATGGTGTTAGCACCTTATTAAATACGAGACATAGACTAAACGGATATTACCAAGTGTCATAATCAGATATTTTGATTACAGAATGACAAGTAGTGGGGGAAAAGTTCCAAATGTAATTGAGTTAAAATCTATCAGAAATTTATTAAATCATTACAAAGTACTAGTAGTAGTTTTATTGCTTTTATACCCGTAGTATTTATTGTTCTAACGTACACTTAACGTACACATAAAGATGTGTAAACGTGGAATTTTAGTATAGTGGAATATTAGTATACGTGGAATATTAAAATAGAATGACAAAGCTAACAATTGGGATATTTTTAGAAAGTTGGTAACACTGACTACCAGGACGTAATATAGTATCTGGAATACCTCTATAACCTGGCCTAATACCTAAGAAAAGCCTACTGGTCCGGTCCCTAGAGAGGGAAACCTCTAGAGTTCTCAAGTATAAAATATTACATACTCCATTACCTGTCAGGATGGACGGCCACTGGGAACTGAAGTCCATCCAACCATAATAACTGTGATATGGTTATCAGCAGTGTTCGATTTGTTATCCTCTGCAAAATATATTCCCTACCTCTGATTTGCGAAACACTCCCCTTGCTTGGGATATAATACAATATTCTTAATAGGGTAATATCTTCTCGCTTTCTTGAAACTACACAATTCGAACTCTGGGTATCGAACTATTGATATTCAAAGTAATTTAGTTTTTGAATATCCTTCTGCTCAGAAAAACACATTAAAAATGTTTTTTTTTATCATCACTAAAACAAACTTCACCAAAACAGATGTAATTGGCTGTCCTTTAGGAAACTTTTCCTTTATGGTTGGTCTGTTTAGATAATTTTTTAATCGACCTGACCTTAGTAGTCGCGTAGTCTGAGGCACGAACCCTCATTTGGCAAGCTAAAGGTTTTTGGATTGAAATGTCGATTGGAGCAACATCCTTCGGGGAATTTGAATAGAAACATTAACGTTAAAGCTTGCAGAGTCGGGAAAGACTATATAAATTACAAGTTTCTCAAATATTTAATTATTAATTCGAGAGGAAAGTTCTCATCTTCCAATGGAGAACTATCTTGACCCAGGGTGCGCATGTAGAAGCTTCTAAAAAAACAAAAAAAAACAAAAATAAGGCTGTGTCGTTTTTATTTTCAATTCAAAAAATAATAATATTCAATGGCGTTGAATCGGAAAAGAGACAGGTATGATATTTCATCCGAAATATTTCATAGTTAAAACATATTATACTCTCTTGGTGATTTATCCATAATTAACAATTTTATTGGAGTTTCTTTACATTACGTAGTCTTCATACCCTCTTCAGTCCTGAGATATAATTTTCTTGTCAGGCTTATCGCTCCGCAACTTTATGCGATCTAAGGTATGGCACCATGTACATCTTCCGTGAACTGATTTTCGTGTTTTAGTTAGCTTCACAACAGGTGACAGTAGGTACTTAAAACCAGGTTATCCTGTGGAATGCAACATTCCATGAAGAAGTCAAGGCAAATGCGTTATATACTGTACATATATATATCGCCGTCTGCAAATCAAAGTAGTCAAAGTAATCAAAGTAGTCGCCGTCTGCATCCACACACTGTTGCAATCGCTA